>CAXIVR010000182.1:216881-219381 GCA_964035755.1 Teleogryllus oceanicus | reverse complement strand
TTCCTGTATTCTCAATTAGAATTAACTTGGTGTATTTATGGTAAAATTGGAAACTCAAAGGGTTTTAAACATCATTCTGAAGTGTTTTTTTTTTCCTTCCATCATTCAAAAAACAACGACGTCGAAGGGGTGAGTGGTTCCTACCAACGTTCAACAAAAAATCGTCCACTCCCAACAAAGGGCCCCCCCCCTCAGTAGTAGATCTGACTCATCCCCTGGTGGCGCTAAACTACTGGCATTTCCCAAAACTGTGTAAAAGGGAAGTCAGAAAAATAATTATTTTAAAAATATTTACTGTTTTGGTTTTTAAAACATAATGTACTCCCGGCCCAAAAGGGTGCGCACAAAAGTTTCAAGGGATTGGGTTTAGTAATTCAGAGTTACCGCGCTGTAAAACAAAACACTTCCTTTTAAATTTGTATAGAAAGATAAATATTTATTAACCCTTGTTGGTCAAATCCCGTTTGGGGTCCCATGGAAAATTTTTTAAGACAAAAAGTCCATCTTCGTGATCCGTTCAACATTAACCCCCGGTTTTAACAATTTTCTTTTAAAATTTTTCTTTTATCATCAGTTTGATCGAGTTTGAAAAGGGTATTTTTAAATTTTGGGGAAATTTATTCCATGGGGATAAATTCAAAATTTCTCAACATCTTCAATTCTTTTTATTCACCTATGTCCGAAGGTAGAGAATGCAAAAATTGGGGGTGTATTTTTTTAAATATTTGAATTTTGATTTTTAAAAAAATTTTAAAAATTTAAAGTAAATCGGGAAAAATTTTTCTTCCCAAAATAAATGTTTTTTAAAAATTCATAAGTTTTGTAATATTAAACTTTAAAAATATAAATTAAATTTTCCAAAACAAAAAAATTTCAAAATAAAACAAAAAATTTTTTTTTATTAAAAATTTTATTATATTTATATTTCAAAATATCGTTTGCCCCTCAACTTATTAAACATTCCGCAAGTTCTCGTTTTTGAAAAAATTTTCGTCATCTACTATTTTTAACTTAAAAAGACACTTTCTAAAAAAGGGTTTTTAAATTTTCTTTGAAATCCAACGGATTTCTAATTGCATTTTCAATTTTCATAACACAGTTATTTTTTTTTTTCCAAAATTCCCGATGTATTTTTAAAAACTCTAGGCCATTAATCCCCATTTCCATCAATTTGTAGACATTTCTTACTGCATGGGTAAAGGTGCTGTAAATGAAGTTTTCTCAAAACTCCGAAGATCAATGAGGGGCTAAGATCTTGTCACAGCAGGGCAGTATTTCGCTGGTGGGGGATACCTGGTTGGGGAAACCTCGTATCAAGACTGGTCGGCTTCGGGTTCACCATCCGCCAGGAAGATCCGCTCCTAGGAAAAAATTTACCATTTTCTAACTTGATCAGCATTGACGCCTCCCTTCCAAAACTCAATCCTCAACCCGTCAACCTCCCGGTCAATTGGTCCTGAGTGAAGGGTGCGGGGGGTGCGCATGGGGCCCCGCTCTGTACCAGGGGGGAGGGGGACCTGCGCCCCCTTTGGGCGCCTCTTTGGCCCCCCGTTCGGCTCGCCCCGCCCCTCCGAAAAACCCAAAATCCGTGCGGCCGGGCCAGCAACCGCCTGCCACCTGCAGTTCTTCTTCTTTCCCTCTCGCCGGGTATTGTCGACGCCCCGCTCGCCCCACCGGCCGCAAACCGTGGGGAGGGGTTATCAGCCCTTGCCAGCATCCCACGGAGCATCCCCCTCAGGGGGGACCGGCGCCGGGGCCGTCCGCCCCCCCCGTCGTCGGCCTTTTTGCGGGGGCGAGGCCCGTGACCCCCCGCGCGCCGGACTATCCCGCTCATCCCCCTTTTTAACGTTTCCTCCCTTTACTTACCTGTCAAAAGCTCGACACCCCCAATCTGTTTTCCCCTTGTATAAGTATTGCTTTATGTTTCCTCTCGTTTATTTTTTGATAGAAATTTTCGAAACCCCTTTGGTTTTGAGAAATTTTTGCACTTTTTTAGAACATTGCAAATGTTTTAAATCTCGCTTAAATGTTTATGGAAAATAGAATTGAAACTTTCTCTCACGAGCATTTTCTTACTCCTATGACTTGACATGGTTGTAACTGTTCATTGGTTATGGTGGTTTGCATCGGAGGAACGCTGGTGAAATTCGTGGCCTTATTATACGACAAATACGTGAGTACTAATGAGTTATTCCATATAGACGCAGCACTATCATTATCTGGATAAGCAACAGTGGCGTAGCTTCCTTTTAGGCCGTAAGGCAGAGCCTACTCAAATATTTTACGAAAAACAAAAATGTTTTTCATTCAAAAAACCTTCATCACTTTATAATGTACTTATTATTAATTTTCAAATGAACAATAACATGATACGTCTGGCTTTGTAGGTTTGTCATCTTGTACTTCCCGCTCAATTGCGAACTTACGCGAGAGAGAACGAAGGCTCTGGCCTTTCGGAGCCTTCAGCGCATGTGCAGAACGTGTGACCGCAGACGCAGAT
>CAXIVR010000182.1:187197-216781 GCA_964035755.1 Teleogryllus oceanicus | reverse complement strand
CAAACAAAAAATGGGAAAAACATAGGTCAAAACTTCCAAAAAAGCGTTCCGTCTAATCACTGTAAATTTAAGCCTCGTAGGGCTTATCGTTTACGAATACAGCCTTTAAAGATTTTAATTTCGTTTAAAAGTAAAAAAAAATCAAAAACACTTCCTTACTAAAAAAACGATTTTTTAATATTTTTAATGAGAACTTTTCAATTTAAACATTTTTTAAATTCACAAAATGAAAATCCTAAGTCAAAACTTGAAAAAAAGCGATTCCCCTCTAATCCTGTGAATTTTTTACCTCGAAGGGGTTATCGTTTGAGATACAGCCTTTTAAAAATTTAATTTCGTTTAAAAGTAAAAAAAAATCAAAAATAGTCGTTACTAAAATACGATTTTATTAAATTTTGAAGAACTTTTCTTTAAAGCTTTTTTTGTAAATTCGCAAAAATAGAAAATCGGTCAAAACTTGAAAAAAACATTCCTCTAATCACTGTGGGAAAATTTAGCCTCTAGGGGATCTTGAAGCTTTTAAAGTTTCAAATTTTGTTTACATTAAAAAATCAAAAACCCTCTTCTAAAAATACGTTTTTAAAAATTTGAATGGGAAATCTTCTATTTAAAGCATTTTTTAAAATTTAGCAAAAAAAAAAATTCCCAATCAAAAATTCGAAAAAGGCGTTTCTAATCACTGTGAAATTTCACCTCTTTATCGTTTTCGAGATACGGGGGAAAATTTCAATTTCGTTTTTATAGTAAAAATAATCAAAATACCGTGTTACTAAAAAATACGATTGTTTTAAAAATTTTTAAAGAAATTCATTTTAAAAAATTTTTTGTAAAAAAAAAAAAAAAAATGAAAAAATCCCGGTCAAAAGAAAAAAGGTTCCGTCTAATACTGTGAAATTTAGCCCCTTTGGGGTTTTTTTTGGATACGGGGTTTAAGTTTAATTTGTTTACATAAAAAAAAAATCAAAAAACCTCGTTACTAAAAATACGTTTTAAAATTTTGAAAGAGAACTCTTCTATTTAAAGCATTTTTGTGTTAAGTAGTGAGAAAATCCTAGAGTCAAAACTGAGACGATTTAATCTAATCACTGTAAATTTCAGCCTCGTAGGGTTTATCGTTACAGATACAGCATTTTAAAGGGCACAATTTCGTTTACATAGTAAAAAATAATGAACTACCGTAATTACTAAACCGATTGCGTATTAAAATTTTGAATGAGAACTCTTCTTTAGCTTTTTTTTGTAAATTCAACCAAAAAATGAAAATCCTAGGTCAAAACTTTGAAAAAAGGGGCGTTACATCTGTTCTGTGAATTTTCAGCCTCGTAGGGCTTATCATTTTGGTGTTTTAATTTCAATTTCTCATTTGTAATGAAATAATCAAAGTACCGTCATTACTCAATGATTGTTATTAAAATTTTGAATAGAACTTTTCAATTTAAAGCATTTTTCGTAAATTCAGCAAAAAATTAAAATCTGAGTCAAAACTTCAAGAAAAAGAGGCGATTCTCAATACCATCACTGTGGAAATTTCAGCCTCATCAGACTTATCGTTTACAGATACAGCCTTTTAAAGATTTCAATTTCGTTTACATAGTAAAAAATAATCAAAACACCGTCGTTAAAAAATGATGTTATTAAAATTACAGATGAACTCTTCTGCTTTAAACATTTTTCGTAAATTCAACCCAAAAAATAGAGAAAATCCACAAGTCAAACTTCGAAAAAGCGATTCCTTTAATCACTGTGCATTTCATACCAGTGGGCTTATCGTTTACAGAGATACAGGCTTTTAAAGATTTCATTCAATTGTATAGTAAAAAATAATCAAAACTACCGTAATTACTAAATACACGATTGTTATTAAAATTTTGAATGAGAACTCTTCTATTTAAAGCATTTTTCGTAAATTCAACGAAAATGAAAATCCTAGTTAAAACTGAAAAAAGGAAATGATTCAGTAATCACTGTGGAATTTTCAGCCTCGTAGGGCTTATCGTTTACGTAATGCAGCCTTTTAAAGATTTCAATTTCGTTTACATATTAAATAATCAAAACCCGTCGTTACTAAAATACGATTATTGTGAAATTTTGAATAAAGAACTTTTCAATTTAAAGCATTTTCGTAAATTCTGCAAAAATGAAAATCCTAAGTCAAACTTGCTGAAAAAATGATTCCGTCTAATCCCCTCGCCATTCAGCCTCCGTAAGAGCATCGTTTACGGATACAGCGTTTTAAAGATTTCAATTTCGTTTACATACTAAAAATAATCAAAACCACCGTCGTTATAAAACTTCACGATTGTTATTAAAATTTTGAATAAGAACTCTTCTATTTAAAGCATTTTCGTAAATTCAGCAAAATACCTGCAGAAATTCCCTCAGGTCAAACTTCGAAAAAAGAGCGATTCCACGTCTAATCACTGGAATTTTCAGCCTCATTAGGACTTATCGTTTACGAGATACAGGCTTTAAAGATTTCAATTTCATTTACATAGTAAAAATAATCAAAAAACTACCGTCGTTACTAAAAATACGATTGTTATTAAAATTTTGAATGAACTCTTCTATTTAAAGCATTTTTCGTAAATTCAGCAAAAAATCAAAATCCTAGGTCAAACCGAAAAAGAGCGATACCGTCTAATCACTGTAAATTTAAACCTCATGGGCTTATCGTTTACGAGATACAACCTTTTAAAGATTTCAATTTCGTTTACATGATAAAAAATAATCAAACTAATCGTTACTGAAATACGATTATTATTAAAATTTTTGAATAGAACTCTTCTATTTAAACATTTTCTTAAATTTGTAACTTAAAATAAGAAAATCCTAAGTCAAAACTTTTGAGAAAAGAGGCGATTCCCGTCTAATTGCCAGCCGTTCAGCCTCGTAAACATCGTTTACGAGATACGCCTTTAAAGATTTCAATTTCGTTTACATAGTAAAAAATAATCAAAAGAAGTACCATCCGTTACTAAAAATAAGTTATTATTAAAATTTTGAATGAAACTTTTCAATTTAGCATTTTTCGTAAATTCAGCAGCGAATTAAAATCCTAGGTCGAAACTTTGAAAAGAGGCGATTCTCGTCTAATCACTGTGGAAATTTCAGCCTCATAGGGCTTATCGTTTTGAGATACAGCCTTTAAAGATTTCAATTTCGTTTACATAGTAAAAATAATTAGCTTCTGCATCTGTTGCTAAAAATACGATTGTTATTAAAATTTTGAATGAGAACTCTTCTATTTAAAATCATTTTATCATAAATTCAGCAAAATAGAAAATCCTAGGTCAAAACTTGAAAAGAAATGATTCCCGTCTAATCACTGCGAAATTTCAGCCTCGTAGGGCTTATCGTTTACGAGATGGGCTTTTAAAGATTTCAATTTCGTTGACATGTAGTAAAAATAATCAAAACTACCGTCGTTGCTAAAATACGATTGTTATTAAAATTTTGAATGAGAACTCTTCTATTTAAAGCATTTTTCGTAAATTCAATAAAAATGAAAATCCTGAGTCAAAACTTCGAAAAAGGCGATTCCCGTCTAATGCTGTGGAATTTTCAGCTCGTAGGGCTTATCGTTTACGGATACAGCCTTTTAAGATTTCAATTTCGTTTACATATTAAAATAATCAAAACTACCGTCGTTACTAAATACGATTGTTGTTAAAATTTTGAATGAACTTTCAATTTAAGCATTTTTCTAAATTCTGCCAAAAAATGAAAATCCTAAATTAAACTTCCGAAAAGAGCCCGATTCCCGTCTAATCCTGTGGAAATTTCCAGCCTCGTAGGGCTTATCGTTTACAGATACAGGCTTTTAAAGATTTCAATTTCGTTTACATAGTAAAAAATAATCAAAACTACCGTCGTTACTAAAAATACGATTGTTAATAAATTTAGATGAGAACTCTTTATTTAGCATTTTCATGGAATTAATAAATAGAAAATCCTAGATTGAGCTTTCGAAAAAGAAGTGTGCCCGTCTAATCCTTGTAATTAAAGCCTCGTAGGGCTTATGATTTGCAAGAGATACAGCCTTTTCAAATTTCATTTCATTTATAGTAAAATAATCAAAACTACCGTCGTTACTAAAAATGATTGTTAATAAAATTTTTAATGAAACACTTCTATTCAAAAGCATTTTCGTAAATTCAGCAAAAATGAGAAAATCATAGATCAAACTTCCCGAAAAAGAGGCGATACCCGTCTAATCACTCTTATGAAATTTAAGCCTCATTAGGGCTTATCGTTGAGATACCTTCTTTTAAAGATTTCAATTTCGTTTACATAGTAAAAAATAATCAAAACTATCTTCCTTACTAAAAATACGATTGTTAATATTTTGAATCAGAATATTCCTATTTAAACATTTTTCGTAAATTCAGCAAAAAATGAAAATCAAGTCAAAACTTCGAAAAAGAAACTGATTCCCTTCAATAATGTGGAAATTTCAGCCTAATGGGCTTATCGTTTACAGACTCTGACTTTTAAAAATTTCAATTTCGTTGACATAGTAAAAATAATCAAGCTACGTCGTTTCTAAAAATACGATTATTGCATTAAAATTTTGAATGAGAACTCTTCTATTTAAATATTTTTCTAAATAAATTCGGCAAAATGAAAATCCTAAGTCAAAACTGAAAAAAAGAGCGATTCCGTCTAATCCTGTGATTTTCCAGCCTCATGAGGCTTATCGTTTTGAATACAGCCTTTTAAAGATTTCAATTTCGTTTTTATATTAAAATGATGAAAACTACCGTCGTTACTAAAATACGATTATTGTGAAATTTGAATAGAACTTTTCAATTTAAAGCATTTTTTCGTAAATTCTGCAAAATACGAAAATCAAGTCAAAACCCGAAAAAGAGAGCGATTCCCGTCTAATCGCTGTGAAATTTCAGCCTCATGGGCTTATCGTTTACGAATACAGCGTTTTAAAGATTTCATTTCGTTTACATGCTAAAAAATAATCAAAACTACCGTCGTTATAAAACTACGATTATTATTAAAATTTTGAATGAGAACTCTTCTTCTGAGCCAATTTTTCGTAAATTCAACAAAAAATAGAATTCCTAGGTCAAAACTTCGAAAAGAGGCGATTCCGTCAATCACTGCGAATTTTCCAGCCTCGTAAGGAATTATGTTTACGAGATACAGGCTTTTAAGATTTCAATTTCGTTTACATGTTAAAAAATAATCAAAACTACCGTCGTTACTAAAATACGATAGTTATTAAAATTTTGAATGAAATCTTCTATTTAAAAACATTTTTTCGTAAATTCAGCAAAATCAGAAAATCTAGGTCAAAACTGAGAAAAGAACAATCTCCCGTCTAATCACTGTGGAAATTTAAACCTCATTAAGCTTATCGTTTACGAGATACAACCTTTTAAAGATTTCAATTTTGCCGTTTACATAGTAAAAAATAATTAAAGTACCGTCATTACTAAAATACGATTGTTATTAAAATTTGGAATGCGAGAACTTTTCAATTTAAAGCATTTTCGTAAAGTTCAGCAAAAAAAATTAGAAAATCCTGGGTCAAAACTTCGAAAAAGAGCGATTCTCGTCTAATCACTGTAAATTTCAGCCTCGTAAGACTTATCGTTTACGAGATACAGCCTTTTAAGATTTAATTTCGTTTACATAGTAAAAAATAATTAAAACTACCGTCGTTGCTAAAAATACGATTATTATTAAAATTTTGAATGAGAACTCTTCTATTTAAATCCTTTTATCGTAAATTCAGCAAAAATGAGAAAATCTAGGTCAAAACTTCCAAAAAGAAATGATTCCGTCTAATCACCGGAATTTTTCAGCCTCGTAAGGGCTTATCGTTTACGAGATACAGCCTTTTAAAGATTTCAATTTTCGTTTACATAGTAAAAATAATCAAAAAGTACCGTCGTTACTAAAATGCAGTTATTAAGAATTTTGAATGAGAACTCTTCTATTTAAAGCATTTTCGTAAATTCAGCAAAAAATGAGAAAATCACAAGTCAAAACTTCCCGAAAAAGGGTGATTCCTTCTAATCCACTGTGAAATTTCAGCCTCGTAGGGCTTATCGTTTTACAGGATACAGGCTTTTAAAGATTTCAATTTCGTTGACATAATGCAAAAAATAATCAAAACTACCGTCGTTGCTAAAAATACGATTGTTATTAAAATTTTGAATGAGAACTCTTCTATTTAAAGCATTTTTTTAAATAAATTCAGCAAAATGAAAATCCTAGGTCAAAACCGAAAAAAGAGGCGATTCCCGTCTAATCCTGTAGATTTTCAGCCTCGTAGACTTATCGTTTACGAGATACAGCCTTTTAAAGATTTCAATTTCGTTTACATATTAAAAATAATCAAAACTATAATCGTTACTAAAAATACGATTGTTATTGAAATTTTGAATGAGAACTTTCAATTTAAAGCATTTTTTCGTAAAATTCTGCAAAATACGAAAATCCTAGGTCAAAACTTCGAAAAAAAGAGCGTTCCGTAATACTGTAAATTTTTTCAGCCTCGTAGGGCTTATCGTTTGAGATACAGCCTTTTAAAGATTTCAATTTCGTTTACATAGTAAAAAATAATCAAAACTACCGTCGTTACGCTAAAGCCGATTGTTATTAAAATTTTGAATGAACTCTTCTATTTAAAACATTTTTTCTTAAATTTAGCAAAAAATGAAAATCTAGGTCAAAACTTTGAAAAAGCGATTCCTTCTAATTACTGTGATTTCCAGCCTCATAGGGCTTATCGTTTACGAGATACAGCCTTTTAAGATTTCAATTTCGTTTACATAGTAAAAAATAATCAAGTACCGTCGTTACTAAAGAAATACAGTTATTTATTAAAATTTTTGAATGAGAACGCACTCAATTTAAAGCATTTTTTCGTAAATTCAGCAAAAATTAGAAAATCCTAGGTCAAAACTTCCCGAAAAAGAGGCGATTCCCGTCTAATCACTGTGGAAATTTGCAGCCGCGTAGGGCTTATCGTTTTACGAGATACGGCCTTTTAAAGTATTTCAATTTCGTTTACACTTAATGCAAAAAATAATCAAAACTACCGTCGTTGCTAAAAATACGATTGTTATTAAAATTTTGAATGAGAACTCTTCTATTTAAAGCATTTTTAATAAATTCAGCAAAATGAAAATCCTGGAGTCAAAACTTCGAAAAAAAGGCGATTCCCGTCTAATCACTGCGAAATTTCAGCCTCGTAGGGCTTATCGTTTACGGATGACCTTTTAAAGATTTCAATTTCGTTTATAGTAAAATAATCAAAACTACCCAATCGTTATGCTAAAAATACGATTGTTATTGAAATTTTGAATGAGAACTCTTCCTATTTAAAGCATTTTTCGTAAATTCAGCAAAATGAGAAAATCCATTGGTCAAACTTCCGAAAAAGAAGGCTGATTCCGCTAATCGCAATTTCAGCTCTGTAGGGCTTATCGTTTACGAGATACAGGCTTTTAAGATTTCAATTTCGTTGACATAGTAAAAAATCAAAACTACCGTCGTTTATAAAAATACGATTGTTATTAAAATTTTGAATGAGAACTCTTTAAACTAAAGCATTTTTCGTAAATTCAAGCAAAAAATAGAAAATCCTAAGTCAAAACTTCGAAAAAAAGTGATTCCCCGTCTAATCACTGTAAGATTTTCAGCCTCTATCAGGGCTTATCGTTTACAGAAGATACAGCCTTTTGAATTTCAATTTCGTTTACATATTAAAAAATAACCAAAACTACCATCGTTACTAAAAAATACGATTGTTGTGAAATTTTGAATAGAGAACTTTTCAATTTAAACATTTTTCGTAAATTCTCTACAAAAAATACAATCTAAATTCAAAACTTCGAAAAGGGCGATTCCCGTCTAATCACTGTGGAAATTTCCAGCCTCGTAGGGCTTATCGTTTACGAGATACAGCGTTTAAAGATTTAATTTCGTTTACATACAAAAATAAATCAAAACTACCGTCGTTACTAAAACTACGATTATTATTAAAATTTTGAATGAGAACTCTTCTATTTAAAGCATTTTTTCGTAAATTCAGCAAAATAAGAAATTCCTAGATCAAAACTTCGAGCGGTCCCGACTAATCACTGTGGAATTTTCTTCTCGTAGGAGCTTATCGTTACGAGATACAGGCTTTTAAAGATTTCAATTTCGTTTGTATTAAAAAATAATCAAACTACCGTCGTTACTAAAATACGATTGTTATTAAAATTTTGAATGAGAACTCTTCTATTTAAAGCATTTTCGTAAATTCAATAAAAAATCAGAAAATCATGGTCAAAACTTCGAAAAAGAGCGATACCGTCTAATCACTATGGAATTTAAACCTCCACGTAGGGCTTATCATTTACGAGATACAGCGCACAGATTTCAATTTCGTTTACATAATCAAAAAATAATCAAAACTACCGTCGTTACTAAAAATACGATTGTTATTAAAATTTTGAATAAGAACTCTTCTATTTAAACATTTTCTTAAGATTTAGTAAAAAATGAGAAAATCCTGAGTCAAAACTTCGAAAAAAGAGGCGATTCCGTCTAATTACTGTAGATTTTCAGCCTCGTAGGGCTTATCGTTTGAGATAAAGCCTTTTAAAGATTTCAATTTCGTTTATGTAAAATAATCAAAAGTACCGTCGTTGCACAAAATACGATTATTATTAAAATTTTGAATGAGAACTTTTCAATTTAAAGCATTTTTTCGTAAATTCAGCAAAAATTAAAATCCTAGGTCAAACTTGAAAAAGAGGCGATTCCGTCTAATCACTGTGGAAATTTCAGCCTCGTAGGGATTATCGTTTACGAGATACAGCCTTTTAAAAATTTCAATTTCGTTTACATAGTAAAAATAATCAAAACTACCGTCGTTACTAAAAATACGATTGTTATTAAAATTTTGAATAGAACTCTTCTATTTAAAGCATTTTTCGTAAATTCAGCAAAAATGAAAATCCTAGTCAAACTTGAAAAAGAGGCGATTCCGTCTAATCACTGTGGAAATTTCAGCCTCGTAGGGCTTATCGTTTCGAGATACAGGCTTTAAAGATTTCAATTTCGTTTACATAGTAAAAATAATCAAAACTACCCTCGTTACTAAAAATACGATTTTGTTAAATTTGAATAAACTCTTCTTTTAAGCATTTTTTAAATTAGCAAAATGAAATACTAGTCAAACTTGAAAAAGAGCGATACCATCTAATACTGTGAAATTTCAGCTCGTAGAGGATCGTTTCGAGATACAGCTTTTAAAGATCAATTTCGTTTACATAGTAAAAAAAATCAAAACTACGTCGTTACTAAAAATACGTTTTATTAAATTTTGAATTGAAACTATTTTTTAAAGATTTTTTTCTTAAATTTACAAGATGAGAAAAATTAGTCAAAACATTGAAAGCGTTTATTCAATTTTCCCGTAGGAAATTTTCAGACCTATGAGCTTATTTTACAAAACATTTAGAAATTTCGTTTCTAGTAAAAATAAGCAACTACACGTGTTTAAAAATACGATTGTTATTAAAATTTCGAATTTCAAACCTTTATTTAAGCATTTTTATGTAATTTAGAAAATTTATAGCTCGTAAAAATTAGAAAAACCATTGTAATCACTGATTTCAATTTCAGTTTGGACTTATCGTTTCAGAGATACAGCCTTTTAAGATTTCAATTTCTTTAAAAGCTGTAAAACTCCAAAAAACTACCGTCGTTACTAAAAACACGATTATTTTAAAATTGAACTTTCAAACCTATTTTTAAGATTTTTCTAATGATTTTAGCAAAATAACCTGATGGAAAAATTATGAATACCATTGTAATCACATTACAATTTCCAGTAGGACGAGATGATTTCAGAGTTATAGCATTTTTTACATGTAAATCTTTAAACCTGTATCTCAAAATAAGCCTACGCAAATTCATGAAAAACACATTTCCTTTCATTCGAACTTTCAAACCTATTTTTTTAGATTTTTTAATGATTTTAGAAAATTTATAGCCTTCGATGGAAAAATTATGAATACCATTGTAATCGTCATTCAATTTCCAGTTAGGACGAATGTTATCAGACGTTTATAGCATTTTTACATTTGTGAAATCTTTAAACGGCTGTATCTCCTAAAATATAAGCCTACGACGCTAAATTTGCATGGAAATAACAATCTCCTCTTCATTCGAACTTTCAAACCTATTTTTTAGAATTTTTAATGATTTTAAAAATTTATAGCCTTCGATGGGAAAAAATTTTGAATACCATTGTAATCGTCATTCAATTTCCAGTTAGGACGAATGTTATCAGACGTTATAGCATTTTTACATTGTGAAATCTTTAAACGGGTGTATCTCTAAATAAAGCTATTCGCCCTACGACGCTCAAATTTGCATGGAAAATAACAATAATCTCCTCTTCATTGAACTTTCTAAACCTATTTTTTTAGATTTTTTCATGATTTTAGAAAATTTATAGCCTTCGATGAAAAAATTATGAATACCATTGTAATCGTCATTCAATTTCCAGTTAGGACGAATTTATCAGACGTTTATAGCATTTTTCACATTGTGAAATCTTTAAACGGCTGTATCTCCTAAAGTATTCGCCCTACGACGCTGAAATTTGCATGGAAAAATAACAATAATTTCTCTTCATTCGAACTTTCAAACCTATTTTTTTAGATTTTTTCATGATTTTAGAAATTTTATAGCCTTCGATGGAAAAATTATGAATACCATCGTAATCGTCATTCAGTTTCCAGTCAGGGACGAATGTTATCAGACGCTATAGCATTTTTAACATTGTAGGTAAATCTTTTAAACGGCTGTATCTTCTAAAATATAAGCCTTACGGGACGCTGAAATTCTGGTATGGAAAATAATAAATAAATAATTCCTCTTCATTCGAACTTTCAAACCTATTTTTAGATTTTGTAATGATTTTATAAAATTTATAGCCTTCGATGGAAAATTATGAATAACATTGTAATCGTCATTCACTTCCACTTAGACGAATGTTATCAGACGCTTATAGCATTTTTAACATTGTGAAATCTTAAACTGGCTGTATCTCCTATAATATAAGCTCTACGACGTTGAAATTTGCAGAAGGAAAATTAACAATAATCTCTCTTCATTCGAACTTTCAAATGTATTTTTTTTTCACATTTAGAAAATTTATAGCCTCTGGATGGAAAATTATGAATACTCATTGTAATCGTTGGTCTACATTCCAGTTAGGACGAATGTTAACAGACGTTTATAGCATTTTTCTGATTGTGAAATCTTTAAACGGCTGTGGTCTTCCTAAAATATTCGCCATAATGACGCTGAAATTTGGTATGGAAAATAACAATAATCTCCTCTTCATTCGAACATTCAAACCTATTTTTTTAGTTTTCTTCATGATTTTAGAAAATTTATAGCTCTGATGGAAAACATGGAATACCATAAATCGTCGTTCATCAGTTAGACGAATGTTATCAGACGCTTGCATTTTTAACATTGTGAAATCTTATTGTATCTCCTAAAATATAAGCACTACGACGCTGTAATTTCCAAATGGAAAATAAATAATAATCTTCCTCTTCATTCGAAGTTTTAAACGTATTTTTTTAGATTTTTTCATGATTTTAGAAAATGAGTCTTTCTGATGGAAAAATAATGAATACCTTGTAATCGCCATTCACTTTCAGTTAGGACGAATGTTATCAGATCGTTTATAGCATTTTTAACATTGCGTAATATTTAAACGGCTGTATCTCCTAAATATTCGCCATACGACGCTGAAATTGTAAGGAAATTAACAAAATCTCCTCTTCTTTCGAACTTTCAAACCTATTTTTGAGATTTTTCATGATTTTATAAAATTTATAGCCTCGATGGAAAATTATGAATACCATTGTAATCGTCATTCAATTTCCAGTTAGGACGAATTTTATCAGACGGTTAGTGGCATTTTTAACATTGTGGAATCTTTAAACGGCTGTGGATTCCTAAAATATAAGCCCTACGACGCTGGAAATTTGCAAAGGATAATTAATAATAATCTCCTTCATTCAAATATTCATACCTATTCTTTAGATTTTTTCATGATTTTAGAAAATTTATAGCCTTCGATGGAAAATTATGAATACCATTGTAATCGTCATTCAATTTGCAGTTAGGACGAATGTTATCAGACGCTTATAGCATTTTTAACATTGTGAAATCTTTAAACGGCTGTATCTCCTAAAGTATCTGCCCTACGACGCTCAAATTTGCATTGAAAATACTACACCCTTTCATTGGGACTTCCAAACCTATTTTTAGATTTTTTCAAGGATTTTAGAAAATTTATATCTTCTGATTTGGAAAAATTATGAATACCATCAATCGTCATTCAATTTCCAGTTAGGACGAATGTTATCAGACGCTATAGCATGTTTAATATTTGTGAAATTCAACGGCTGTATCTTCTAAAATATAAGCCTTACGACGCTGGAAATTTGCATGAAAAATAACAATAATCTCTCTTCATTCGAACTTTCAAACCTATTTTTAGATTTTTTCATGATTTTAGAAAATGATAGCCTCTGATGGAAAAATGCGAATACCATTGTAATCTTCTTATCCACCTAGTTAGCACGAATGTTATCACATTTGTTATAGCATTTTTCACATTGTGAAACATTTAAACGGCTGTATTCTAAAATATTCGCCATACGACGCTGGAAATTTGCATGAAAATTAACAAAATCTCCTTCATTTGAACTTTCAAACCTATTTTTTGAGATTTTTTCATGATTTTGAAAATTTATAGCCTGATGGAAAAATTATGAATACCTTACTTTAAAATCTTCATTCAATTTCCAGTTAGAATGAATGTTATCAGATGGTTATAGCATTTTAACATTGTGGAATCTTTTAAACGGCTGGATTTCCTAAAATATAAGCCCTACGACGTTGAAATTTGCAAGGATAATTAAGACACCCTCTCTTCATTCAAACTTTCAAACCTATTTTAGATTTTTTCAAGATTTAGAAAATTTATAGCCTTCGATGGAAAAATTATTAATACTATCACCGCCATTCAATTTAGTTAGACAATGTTATCAGACTTATAGCATTTTTTACATTGTGAAATCTTTAAACGGCTGTATCTCCTAAAATATAAGCCCTACGACGCTGAAATTTGCATGGAAAAATAACAATAATCTCCTCTTCATTCGAACTTTCAAACCTTTTTTTTAGATTTTTTCATGATTTTAGAAAATTTATAGCCTTCGATGGAAAAATTATGAATACAATTGTCATCGTCATTCAATTTCCAGTTAGACGAATGTTATCAGACGCTTATAGCATTTTAACATTGTTAAATCTTTAAACGGCTGTATCTTCAAAATATAAGTTCTACGACGCTGAAATTCTGTAATGAAATATAACAATCTCCTTCATTTGAAGTTTCAAACCTATTTTTTAGATTTTTTCATGATTTTAGAAAATTGATAGCCTTAGATGGAAAAAATTATGAATACCATTGTAATTTCGTCATTCAATTTGCAGTTAGACGAATGTTATCAGATTTTCTATAGCATTTTTACATTAGAAATCTTTAAACGGCTGTATCTTCCTAAAAGATCTGCTCTCACAACGCTTCAAATTTGCATGGAAAATAACAATAATCTTCTCTTCATTGGAACTTTCAAACCTATTTTTTTGATTTTCTCATGATTTTAGAAAATTTATAGCCTTCTGATGGAAAAGTTATGAATCCCATTGTAATTGTCATTCAATTTCACTTAGACGAACGTTATCAGACGCTTATAGCATTTTTCACATTGTGAAATCTTTAAACGGCTGTATCTCCAAAGTATCTGCCCCATGACGTTGAAATTTGCATGGAAAACAACACACTCTCTTCATTCGAACTTTCAAACCTATTTTTTAGATTTTTTCATGATTTTAGAAAATTTACAGCCTTCGATGGAAAAATTATGAATACCATCGTAATCGCTATTCAATTTTAAAGGACGAATGTTATCAGACGTTTATAGCTTTTTAACATTATAGAATCTTAAACGGCTGTATCTTCTAAAATATAAGCCTTACGACGCTGAAATTTGCATGAAAAATAAATAATAATCTCTCTTCATCTTCGAACTTTCAAACCTATTTTTAGATTTTTTAATGATTTTATAAAATTTATAGCCTCGATGGAAAAAAATTATGAATACCATTGTAATTGCCATTCAATTTCCAGTTAGGGACGAATGTTATCAGATCGTTTATACATTTTTAATATTGTGGGAATCTTAAACGGCTGTATCTCCTATAATATAAGCCACGACGCTGAAATTTGCATGGAAATTAACAATAATCTTCTTCAGTCTGAACTTTCAAACGTATTTCTTTTTTCATCATTTTAGGAAAATGTATAGCCTTCTGATGGAAAAATTATGAATACCATTGTAATCGCCATTCACATTCCAGTTAGGGACGAATGTTATCAGACGTTTATGCAGCATTTTTCAGATTGTGAAATCTTCAAACGGCTGTATCTCCTAAAATATTCGCCATACGACGCCGGAAATTTGAATCGAAAAAATAACAATAATCTCCTCTTTATTCGAACTTTCAAACCTGTTTTTAGATTTTTCATGTTTTTAAAAATTTATGTATTTCGATGGAAAGTTATGAATACGTATTGTAACTGTCATTCAATTTCCAGTTAGGACAAATGTTAACAGACGGTTATAGCATTTAACATTGTGAAATTTTTAACGGCTGTATCTCCTAAAATATAAGCCCTACGACGCTGAAATTTGCATGGAAATATAACAATAATCTCTCTTCATATTTTGAACTTTCAAACCCATTTTAGATTTTTCATGATTTTAGAAAGTTTATAGCTCATGGAAAAAATTATGAATAACATTGTAATCGTCATTCAATTTACTTAGACGAATGTTATCAGACGCTTATAGCATTTTTAATATCAGAAATCTTAAACGGCTGTATTTCCTAAAGTATCTGCCCTAGCGACGCGTAGAAATTTGCACATGGAAAATAACAATAATTTCCTCTTCATTGGAACCTTCAAACCTATTTTTTTATATTTTTTAATGATTTTAGAAAATTGATAGCCTTCGATGGAAAAAATTATGAATACCATTGTAATCGTTACTAATTTGTAGTTAGGACGAATGTTATTAGACGCTTATAGCATTTTTTAATGATTGTGAAATCTTTTAAACGGCCGTATCTCTATATCGCCCTACGACGCTCAAATTTGCATGAAAAATAACATCTTCTCTTCATTGAACTTGAAACCAATTTTTTAGATTTTCATGATTTTAGAAAATTTATATCCTTCGATGAAAAAATTAGAATACCATTGTAATCGTCATTAATTTCCAGTTAGGACGAATGTTATCAGACGTTTATAGCATTTTTCACATTGTGAAATCTTTAAACGGCTGTATCTCCTACACTATTAGCTGTACGACGCTGAAATTTGCATGGAAAAATAACAATAATTTCTTCTACATTCGAACTTTCAAACCTATTTTTTTAGATTTTTTCATGATTTTAGAAAATTTATAGCCTTCGATGGAAAAATTATGAATACCATCGTAATCGTCATTCAATTTCCAGTTAGGACGAATGTTATCAGACGCTTATAGCATTTTTAACATTGTGAAATCTCTTTAAACGGCTGTATCTTCTAAAACATGTTTTTACGACGCTGAATTTGTATGGAAATAACAATAATCTCCTCTTCATTCTAACTTTCAAACCTATTTTTAGATTTTTCATGATTTTAGAAAATATATAGCTTTCTGATGGAAAAAATTATGAATACCGTTGTAATCGTCATTCAATTTGGGACAGGGGACGAATGTTATCAGACGCTTATAGCATTTTAACATTGTGAAATCTTTAAACGGCTGTAACTCCTAAAACATATTCCCATGACGCTGAAATTTGCGTGAAAATACAATAATAATCTCTCTCGTTCGAACTCAAATCTATTTTTTAAATTTTTCTAATTTTGGAAAATTTATAGCCTTCGATGGAAAAATTATGAATACCATTGTAATCTTCATTCAATTTGAAGAAATGAAATGTTATCAGACGGTTATAGCATTTTATCAGGAATCTTTTAAACGGCTGTATCTTCTAAAATATAAGCCCCACGACGCTGAAATCTGTATGATACTCAAACCTCTTCATCAGCTAAACCTATTTTTTAGATTTTTTCATGATTTTAGAAAATTTATAGCCTTCGATGGAAAATTATTAATACCATCGTATCGTCATTCACTTCAGTTAGACAAATGTTATCAGACGCTTATATATACTTTTAACATTGTGGAAATCTTTTAAACGGCTGTATCTTCAAAATATAAGTCCTACGACGGAAATTTGTACGGAAAATAACTATAATTCCTTCATTCGAACTTTCAAACCTATTTTTTTAGATTTTTCATGATTTTATAAAATTTATATTTCTGATGGAAAAATTATGAATACAATTGTCATCACATTCAATTTCCAGTTAGGACGAATGTTATCAGACGCTTATAGCATTTTTTAACATTAGAAATCTTTAAACGGCTGTATCTCCTAAAAATATAAGCCCCATGACGTTGAAATTTGCATGGAAATATAACAATAATCTCCTCTTCATTTGAACTTCAAACCTATTTTTTAGATTTTTTCATGATTTTAGAAAATTGATAGCCTTAGATGGAAAATTATGAATACCATTGTAATCGTCATTCAATTTGCAGTTAGAACGAATGTTATCAGACGCTTATAGCATTTTTACATTGTGAAATCTTAAACGGCTGTATCTCCTAAAATATTCGCCCTACGACGCTCAAATTTGCATACGAAAATAATAACAATCTCCTCTTCATTGAACTTTCAAACCTATTTTTTAGATTTTTCATGATTTTAGAAAAATTTATAGCCTCGAGATGAAAAGTTATGAACCTATTGTAATCGTTATTCAATTTCCAGTTAGACGAATTTTTATCAGACGTTTATAGCATTTTTCACATTGTGAAATCTTTTAAACGACTGTATCTCCTAAAGTATTCGCTCCATGACGCGGAAATTTGTATGGAAAATAATAATAATTTCTCTATCTGAACTTTCAAACTCTATTTTTTGATTTTTCATGATTTTAGAAATTTTATAGCCTTCGATGGAAAATTATGAATACCATCGTAATCGTCATTATTCATTTCCAGTTAGGACGAATGTTATCAGACGCTTATGGCATTTTAACATTGTAAATTTAAACGGCTGTATCTTCTAAAATATAAGCCTTACGACGCTGGGAAATTTGTATGGAAAAATAACACACTCCTCTTCATTCGAACTTTCAAACCTATTTTAGATTTTGTAATGATTTTATAAAATTTATAGCCTTCGATGGAAAATTATGAATAACATTGTAATCAGTCATCTACTTCACTTAGGACGAATGTTATCAGACGCTTATAGCATTTTTAACATTGTAAATCTTTTAAACGGCTGTATCTCTATAATATAAGCCCTACGACGCTGAAATTTGTAATGAAAATTAACAAAGTAAATTTCTTCATTCGAACTTTCAAACGTATTTTTTTCATGATTTTAGAAAATTTATAGCCTCTGATGGAAAAAAATTATGAATACCATTGTAATCGTCATTCATTCCATAGGGAATGAATGTTAATGGTGACGCTATAGCATTTTTCAGATTGTGAAATCTTTTAAACGGCTGTATCTCCTAAAATATTCAAGCATACGACGCTGAAATTTGCATTGAAAATAACAATAATCTCTCTTCATTCGGAATATTCAAACCTATTTTTTTAGTTTTCATGATTTTAGAAAATTTATAGCCTTCTGATGGAAAAAATATGAATACCATAGTAATCGTCATTCATCAGTTAGGGACGAATGTTATCAGACGCTTATAGCATTTTTAACATTGTGAAAATCTTTAAACGGCTGTATCTCCTAAAATATAAGTACTACGTACGCTGTAATTTGTATGAAAAATAACACAATCTCCTTCATTCGAAGTTTCAAACGTATTTTTTAGATTTTTTCATGAATTTAAAAATGTATAGCCTTCTGATGGAAAAATAATGAATACCTTGTAATCGTCATTCACTTTCCAGTTAGACGAATGTTATCGACGTTTATAGCATTTTTTAACATTGTGTAATATTTAAAACGGCTGTATCTCCTAAATATTCGCCATACGACGCTGAAATTTGCATGGAAAATTAACAAAATCTCCTCTTTCGAACTTTCAAACCTATTTTTTGAGATTTTTCATGATTTTATAAAATTTATAGCCTTCGATGGAAAAATTATGAATACCATTGTAATCGCCATTCACCCCAGTTAGGACGAATTTAATGCTCAGACGGTTGGTGCATTTTAACATTGTGGAATCTTTTAAACGGCTGTATCTCCTAAAATATAAGCCCTATGATTGAAATTTGCAAGCGATAATTAACAATAATCTCCCTCTTCATCCAAATATTCATACCTATTCTTTAGATTTTTTCATGATTTTAGAAAATTTATAGCCTTTGATGGAAAAATTATGAATACCATTGTAATCGTCATTCAATTCCAGTTAGGACGAATGTTATCAGACGCTTATAGCATTTTTTAACATTAGAAATCTTTAAACGGTTGTATCTCCCAAAGTATTCGCCCCACGATGCTCAAATTTGCATGAAAAATACTACTAATTCCTTCATTGGGACTTCCAACCATTTTTTTAGATTTTTCATGATTTTAGAAATTTATAGCCTTCGATGGAAAAATTCATGAATACCATCGTAATCGTCATTCAATTTCCAGTTAATGAATGTTACTGACGCTTATAGCATGTTTAACATTGTGGAATCTTTAAACGGCTGTATCTTCTAAAATATAAGCCTTATAGACGCTGAAATTTGCATGGAAAATAAATAATCTCTCATTCGAACTTTCAAACTCTATTTTTAGATTTTTCATGATTTTAGAAATGTATAGCCTTCGATGAAAAATTATGAATATTTTTACTGTAATTCTATTCAATTTCCAGTTAGCACGAATGTTATCACACGGTTATAGCATTTTTTCACATTAGAAATATTTAAACGGTTGTATCTCTCCTAAATATTCGCCATAATGACGCTGAAATTTGCATGGAAAATAATAAAATCTCTCCTCTATTCGAATATTCAAACCTATTTTTTGAGATTTTTTCATGATTTTAGAAAATTTATAGCCTTCGATGGAAAAATTATGAATACCATTGTAATCGTCATTCAATTTCCAGTTAGGACGAATGTTATCAGACGGTTATTGCCTTTTTAACATTGTGGAATTTTTAAACGGCTGTATCTCCTAAAATATAAGCCCTACGACGCTGAAATTTGCAAGATAATTATACGAATCTCTCATTCAAACTTTCAAACCTATTTTTTTAGATTTTTCGCAGATTTTAAAAATTTATAGCCTTCGATGGAAAATTATTAATACCATCGTAATCGCTGACTAATTTCCAGTTAGGACAAATGTTATCAGACGCTTATAGTGCATTTTTAATATCAGAAATCTTTTAAACGGCTGTATCTTCTAAAATATAAGCCCTACGACGCTGAAATTTGTATGAAAAATAAATAATCCTAATTCTAATTGAACTTTCAAACCTTTTTTAGATTTTTTCTACAGATTTTATAAAATTTATAGCCTTCGATGGAAAAATTATGAATATACCTGTCATCGCTGTCCAATTTCCAGTTAGGACGAATGTTATCAGACGCTTATAGCATTTTAACATTGCAATCTTTAAACGGCTGTATCTCTTAAAATATAAGCCCTACGACGCTGAAATTTGCATGGAAATATAACACACCCTTCATTTGTGTTTCAAACCTATTTTTAGATTTTTCATGATTTTAGAAAATTGATAGCCTTAGATGGAAAAATTATGAATACCATTGTAATTGCTTATTCAATTTGTAGTTAGGACGAATGTTATCAGACGCTTATAGCATTTTTACATTGTGAAATCTTTTAAACGGCTGTATTCCTAAAATATCTGGCCCTACAACGCTCAAATTTGTATGGAAAAAATAACAATAATCTCTTCATTGGAACTTTCAAACCTATTTTTTTAGATTTTTTCATGATTTTGAAAATTTGGTATTTTCGATGAAAAAGTTATGAATCCCATTGTAATTACGCTGGTCTAATTTCCACTTAGACGAATGTTATCAGACGTTTATAGCATTTTCACATTGTGAAATCTTAAACGGCTGTATCTCCTAAAGCATTCGCCCCTACGACGCTGAAATTTGCATGGAAAATAATAATAATTTCTCTATCTGAACTAAACCTATTTTTTTAGATTTTTCATGATTTTAGAAAATTTATAGCCTTCTGATGGAAAAAAATTATGAATAATTATCAACAATTGCCATTCAATTTCCAGTTAGGACGAATGTTATCAGACGCTTATAGCATTTTTAACATTGTCAAATCTTTAAACGGCTGTATCTCCTAAAATATAAACCCTACGACGCTGAAATTTGTATGGAAAAAATAACAATAATCTCCTCTTCATCTGAACTTTCAAACCTATTTTAGATTTTTTAATGATTTTATAAAATTTATAGCCTTCGATGGAAAAAGAGGAATACCATTGTAATCGTCATTCAATTTCCAGTTAGACGAATGTTATCAGACGTTTATAGCATTTTAACATTGTGAAATCTTTAAACGCTGTAGCCTCCTATAATATAAGCTCCTACGACGCTGAAATTTGTATGGAAAATTAACAATAATCTTCTTCATTCGAACTTTCAAACGTATTTTTTTTTCTATCATTTGAAAATGTATAGCTTTCGATGGAAAAAATATGAATACCATTGTAATCGTCATTCACATTCCAGTTAGACGAATGTTATCAGACGTTTATAGCATTTTTTCAGATTGTGAAATCTTCAAACGGCTGTATCTCCTAAAATATTCGCCATACGACGCTGAAATTTGAATCGAAAACAACAATACAATCTCCTCTTATCTGAACTTTCAAACCTATTTTTTAGATTTTTCATGTTTTTAAAAATCGGTAGCCTTCGATGGAAAAGTTATGAATACTATTGTAATCGTCATTCAATTTCCAGTTAGGACAAATGTTATCAGACGGTTATAGCATTTTTTAACATTGTGAAATTTTTTAAACGGCTGTATCTCCTAAATATAAGCCCTACGACGCTGAAATTTGCAAGGAAATATAACAATAATCTCCTTCATTTGAACTTAAACCCATTTTTTAGATTTTTTCATGATTTTAGAAAGTTTATAGCTCTGATGGAAAAAATTATGAATAACATTGTAATCGTCATTCAATTTCCACTTAGGACGAATGTTATCAGACGCTTATAGCATTTTTAACATTGTGAATCTTTAAACGCTGTATTTCTAAAGTATTCGCCCTATGACGCTGAAAATTTGTATGAAAAAATAACAATAATTCCTTCATTGGAACTTTCAAAACCTATTTTTTATATTTTTTAATGATTTTAGAAAATTGATAGCCTTCTGATGGAAAATTAGAATACCATTGTAATCGTCATTCAATTTGCAGTTAGGACGAATGTTATTAGACGCTTATAGCATTTTATTTTCATTGTGAAATCTTTAAACGGCCGTATCTTCCTAAAGTATTTCGCCCTACGACGCTCAAATTTGCATGGAAAAATAACAATAATCTCTTCATTGGAACTTGAAACCAATTTTTTAGATTTTTCATGATTTTAGAAAATTTATAGCCTCGATGAAAAGTTATGAATCCCATTGTAATCGTCATTCAATTTCCAGTTAGACGAATGTTAATGACGTTTATAGCATTTTCATTGTGAAATCTTAAACGGCTGTATCTCCTAAAGTATTCGCTTTGATGACGCTGAAATCTGCATAAAAATTATACAATTTCCTCTTCATTCGAACTTTCAAACCTATTTTTTTAGATTTTTCATGATTTGAAAATGAGAGTTTCGATGGAAAATTATGAATACCATCGTAATCGTCATTCAATTTCCAAAGAATGAATGTTACCGACGCTTATGCATTTTTAACATTAGAAATCTTTTAAACGGCTGTATCTTTCTAAAATATAAGCTCATGACGCTGAAATTTGCATGGAAAATAACACACACCCCTCTTCATTCTAATTTTCAAACCTATTTTTAGATTTTTCATGATTTTAGAAAATTTATAGCCCTTAATCATGTGGAAATTTCACCCTCTACCCTTTTTCCTTACGAGACGCAGCCTTTTAAAGATTTCAATTTCGTTTACATAGTAAAAATAATCAAAACTACCGTCGTTTTTAAAAAATATGATAGTTATTAAAATTTTAAATGATAACTTTTCTATTTAAAGCTATTTTCTAAATTCAGCAAAAAATGAGAAAATCCTAGGTCAAACTTGAAAAAGAGAGCGATTCCCGTCTAATCACTGTGGAAATTTCAGCCTCGTAGGAGCTTATCGTTTACGAGATACAGCCATTTAATAATTTATATTTTGTTTATATAGTTAAAATAATAAAAACTACAGTCGTTACTACAACTACGATTGTAATTAAAATTTTGAATGAGAACTCTTCTATTTAAAGCATTTTTCTTAAATTCAGCAAAAATAGAAAATCCTAGGTCAACACTTCGAAAAAGAGGCGATTCCGTCCATTCACTATGGAAATTTCAGCCTCGTAGGGCCATAGTTTACGAGAAACAGCATATAAAGATTGGAAATTTGTTTACGTAGTTAAAAATAATCAAAACTACCGTCGTTACTAAAATTCGATTGTTATTAAAATTTTGAATGAGAACTCTTCTATTTAAAGCATTTTTCCTAAATTCAGCAAAATAGAAAATCCTAGGTCAACACTTCGAAAAAGAGGCGATTTCCGTCTAATCACTGTGAAATTTCAGCCTCGTAGTGCTTATCGTTTACGAGATAGAGCCTTTTAAAAATTTCAATTTCGTTTACATAGTAAAAAATAATCAAAACTACCGTCGTTACTAAAAATACGATTGTTATTAAAATTTTGAATGAGAACTCTTCTATTTAAAGCATTTTTTCATAAATTCAGCAAATAATGAAAAATCCTAGGTCAAAACTTTGAAAAGAGGCTGATTCCCGTCTAATCACTGTGGAAATTTAGCCCTATAGCTTATCGTTTACGAGATGCAGCCTTTTAAAGATTTCAATTTCGTTTACATAGTAAAAAATAATCAAAACTACCGTCGTTACTAAAAATACGATTGTTATTAAAATTTTAAATGATAACTTTTCTATTTAAAGCATTTGTTCGTAAATTCAGCAAAAATGAGAAAATCCTAGGTCGAAACTTCGAAATAAGAGGCGATTCCCGTCTAATTACTGTGGAAATTTCAGCCTCGTGGGCTTATAGTTTACGAGATACAGCCATTTAAAGATTTCAATTTTGTTTATATAGTTAAAAATAATTAAAACTACAGTCGTTACTACAACTACGATTGTAATTAAAATTTTGAATGAGAACCTTCTATTTAAAGCATTTTTTCGTAAATTCAGCAAAAAATGAGAAAATCTAGGTCGAAACTGAAAAAGAGGCGTTCCCGTCTAATCACTGTGGAAATTTCAGCCTCGTAGGGCTTATCCTTTACGAGATATAGCCTTTTAAAGATTTCAATTTCGTTTTTCATAGTAAAAATAATCAAAACTACCGTCGTTACTAAAAATACGATTGTTATTAAAATTTTGAATGAGAACTTTTCTATTTAAAGCATTTTTTCGTAAATTCAGCAAAAAATGAGAAAATTCTAGGTCGAAACTTTGAAAAAGAGCGATTCAGTCTATTTACTGTGGAAATTTTAGTCTCGTAGGGCTTATAGTTTACGAGATACAGCCATTTAAAGATTTCAATTTTGTTTATATAGTTAAAAATAATTAAAACTACCGTCGTTACTACAACTACGATTGTAATTAAAATTTTGAATGAGAACTCTTCTATTTAAAGCATTTTTTCGTAAATTCAGCAAAAAATGAGAAAATCCTAGGTCAACACTTCGAAAAAGAGCGATTATTGTCTATTCACTATGGAAATTTCAGCCTCTAGGGCCATAATTTACGAAACAGCCATTAAAAGATTGGAAATTTGTTTGTAGATTAAAAATAATCAAAACTACCGTCGTTACTAAAAATACGATTGTTATTAAATGTTTGAATGAGAACTCTTCTATTTAAAGCAGTTTTCGTAAATTCAGCAAAAAATGAGAAAATCCTAGGTCAAACTTCCGAAAAAAGGCGATTCTCGTCTAATCACTGAAATTTCAGCCTCGTAGGGCTTATCGTTTACGAGATACAGCCTTTTAATGATTTCAATTTCGTTTACATAGTAAAAAATAATCAAAACTACCGTCGTTACTAAAAATACGATTGTTATTAAAATTTTGAATGAGAACTCTTCTATTTAAAGCATTTTTTCGTAAATTCAGCAAAAAATGAGAAAATCCTTATTAAAACTTCGAAAAAGAGGCGATTCCCGTCTAATCACTGTGTAAATTTCAGCCTCGTAGGGCTTATCGTTTACGAGATACAGCCTTTTAAAAGATTTCTATTTCGTTTACATAGTAAAAAATAATCAAAACTACCGTCGTTACTAAAAATACGATTGTTATTAAAATTTTGAATGAGAACTCTTCGATTTTAAGCATTTTTCGTAAATACAGCAAAAATGAGAAAATCCTAGGTCAAAATTTTGAAAAGAGAGCGATTCCCGTCTAATCACTGCGGAAATTTCAGCCTCGTAGGGCTTATCGTTTACGAGATGCAGTCTTTAAAGATTTCTATTTCGTTTACATAGTCCCGTTTTATTAAAAATATGATAGTTATTAAAATTTTAAATGTCTTTTCTTTTAAAAGCTATTTTTCAAAAATTCAGAAAAAAATAAAAAACCCTGGTCGAAACTTCGAAAAAGGGCGATTCCCGTCAATCACTGGGGAAATTTAGCCTCTAGGGCTTATCGTTTACGAGATACACCTTTTAATAATTTATTTTTTGTTTATATAGTTAAAAATAAAAAAAACTAAGTCGTTACAAAACTCATTAATTAAAATTTTGAATGAGAACTCTTCTATTTAAAGCATTTTTCTTAAATTCGAAAAAAAGAGAAAATCCTGGGTCAACATTTCAAAAAAGAATTTCCCCCATTCACTAGGGAAATTTTGCCTCTGGGCCCCATAGTTTGGCAATATAAGTTGAAATTTTTTCTGTTAAAAAATAATCAAAACTACCGTCTTACTAAATTCGATTTTATTAAAATTTTGAATGAGAACTCTTCTATTTAAAGCTTTTTTTTCCTAAATTCGAAAAAATGAAAATCAAAATAAAAACTTAAAAAAGGGGCGTTCCTCTAATCATTGGAAATTTCGCCTGTGTGCTTATCGTTTACGGATACACCCTTTTTAAAAATTTTCAATTTCGTTTATATAAAAAATAATCAAAACTACCGTCGTTACAAAAAATACGATTTTTTTAAAAATTTTTGAATGAAACTCTTCTTTTTAAAGCTTTTTTTTCTAAATTCAAAATAATGAAAAAATCCTGGTAAAAATTTGAAAAAGGGATTCCCGTCTAATCCAAATTTCCCCTCATAGCATATTTACGAGATCAGTTTTTTTAAAGATTTCAATTTCGTTTAATTAAAAATAATCAAAACTACCGTTTACTAAAAATACGATTGTTATTAAAATTTTAAATGATAACTTTTCTTTTAAAGCATTTTTGAAAATTTTTAAAAAATAGAAAATCCTGGTAAAATTTTGAAAAAAGGCGATTTCTAATCACTGTAAATTTCACCTCGTGGGGCAAGTTTGAGATACAGCCTTAAAATTTCAATTTTGTTTATATATTTAAAAAATAATTAAAACTAATGTTCTACAACTACGATTGTAATTAAAATTTTGAATGAGAACACTTCTATTTAAAGCTTTTTTTAAATTCAGCAAAATGAAAAACCCTAGGTCAAACTTCGAAAAAAAGGCGGTCCCCTCTAATCAGGAATTTCACCTCTTGGGCTTATCGTTTACGAGAACAGCCTTTTAAATATATCAATTTCGTTTACATAGTAAAAATTATAAAAATTTAAGCTTCCTTACTAAAAAATACGATTTTATTAAAATTTTGAATGAAAACTTTTCTATTTAAAGCATTTTTTCGTAAATTCAGAAAAAAATGAGAAAATCCTAGGTCAAAACTTCGAAAAAAGGGGCGATTCCCGTCTAATCACTGTGGAAATTTCAGCCTCGTAGGGCTTATCGTTTACGAGATACAGCCTTTTAAAGATTTCAATTTCGTTTACATAGTAAAAAATAATCAAAACTACCGTCGTTACTAAAAACGATTGTTATTAAAATTTTGAATGAGAACTCTTCATGTAAAGCATTTTTTCGTAACTTCAGCAAAAATGAGAAAACCCTAGGTCGAAACTTCGAAAAAAAAAAGCGATTCCCGTCTATTTACTGTTGAAATTTGAGCCTCGTAGGGCTTATAGTTTACGAGATACAGCCATATCAAGATTTCAATTTTGTTTATATAGTTAAAAATAATTAAAACTACAGTCGTTACTACAATTTTTTTTTTTTTTTTTTTTTCCCCCCGTAAATTCAGCAAAAATAGAAAATCCTAGGTCAAACTTCGAAAAAGAGGCGATTCCGTCTAATCACTGTGGAAATTTAGCCTCGTAGGCCTATGTTTACGAGAGAACAGCCTTAAAGATTCAATTTCGTTTACATAGTAAAAATAATCAAAACTACCGTCGTTATAAAATAGATTGTTATTAAAATTTGAATGAAACTTTTCTATTTAAAGCATTTTTCGTAAATTCAGCAAAAATGAGAAAATCCTAGGTCAAACTTCGAAAAAGAGGCGATTCCGTCTAATCACTGTGAAATTTCAGCCTCGTAGGGCTTATCGTTTAGAGATACAGCCTTTAAAATTTAATTTTGTTTAATAGTAAAAATAATAAAACTACGTCGTTACTATAAATACGATTGTTATTAAAATTTTGAATGAGAACTCTTCTATTTAAAGCATTTTTCGTAAATTCAGAAAAAATGAAAATTCTAGGTCAAAACTTTGAAAAAGAGCGATTCCCGTCTAATCACTGTGGAAATTTCAGCCTCGTAGGGCTTATCGTTTACGAGATACAGCCTTTTAAAATTTCAATTTCGTTTACATAGTAAAAATAATCAAAACTACCGTCGTTACTAAAACTACGATTTTATTAAAATTTTGAATGAGAACTCTTCTATTTAAAGCATTTTTCGTAACTTCAGCAAAAATGAGAAAACCCTAGGTCGAAACTTCGAAAAAAAAAGCGATTCCCGTCTATTTACTGTTGAAATTTGAGCCTCGTAGGGCTTATAGTTTACGAGATACAGCCATTTCAAGATTTCAATTTTGTTTATATAGTTAAAAATAATTATAACTACGTCGTTACTACAACTACGATTGTAATTAAAATTTTGAATGAACTCTTATTTAAAGCATTTTTCGTAAATTCAGCAAAAATGAGAAAATCTAGGTCAAAACTTCGAAAAAGAGCGTTCCGTCTAATCACTGTAAATTTCTGTAGGCTATCGTTTACAAGATACAGGCTTTAAATTTCAATTTGTTTACATAGTAAAAATAATCAAAACTACTCGTTACTAAAATACGATTGTTTTAAAATTTTAATGAAACTTTCATTTAAAGCATTTTTCGTAAATTTAGCAAAATGAGAAAATCCTAGGTCAAAACTTCGAAAAAGAGGCGATTCCGTCTAATCACTGTGGAAATTTCAGCCTCGTAGGCTTATCTTTACGAGATACAGCCTTTTAAAGATTTCATTTCGTTTACATAGTAAAAATAATCAAAACTACCGTCGTTACTAAAAATACGATTGTTATTAAAATTTTGAATAAGAACTCTTCTATTTAAAGCATTTTTCGTAAATTCAGCAAAAATGAGAAAATCCTAGGTCGACAACTTCGAAAAAGAGGCGATTCCCGTCTAATCACTGTGGAAATTTTAGCCTCGTAGGGCTTATCGTTTACGAGATGCAGCCTTTTAAAGTTTTCAATTTCGGTTACATAGTAAAAATAATGAAAACTACCGTCGTTACTAAAACTACGACTTTTATTAAAATTTTAAATGATAACTTTTCTATTTAAAGCATTTTTCGTAAATTCTGCAAAAATTGAGAATATCCTAGGTCGAAACGTCGAAAAAGAGGCGATTCCCGTGTAATCACTGAAATTTCAGCCTCGTAGGGCTTATAGTTTACGAGATACAGCCATTTAAAAATTTCAATTTTGTTTATATAGTTAAAAATAATTAAAACTACCATCGTTACTACAACTACGATTGTAATTAAAATTTTGAATGAGAACTCTTCTATTTAAAGCATTTTTTCGTAAATTCAGCAAACAATGAGAAAATCCTAGGTCAAAACTTCGAAAAAGAGGCGATTCCAGTCTACTCACTATGGCAATTTCAGCCTCGGAAGGCTTATAGTTTACGAGATACAGCCATTTAAAGATTTCAAATTTGTTTACATAGTTAAAAATAATCAAAACTACCGTCGTTACTAAAACTACGATTGTAATTAATATTTTGAATGAGAACTCTTCTATTTAAAGCATTTTTCGTAAATTCAGCAAAAAATGAGAAAATCCAAGGCAAAACTTCGAAAAAAGAGGCGATTCCCGTCTAATCACTGTGGAAATTTCAGCCTCGTAGGGCTTATCGTTTACGAGATACAGGCTTTTAATATTTCAAATTCGTTTACATAGTAAAAATAATCAAAACTACCGTCGTTACTAAAAATACGAATGTTATTAAAATTTTTAATGAGAACTCTTCTATTTAAAGCATTTTGTCGTAAATTCAGCAAAAATGCGAAAATCCTAGCCTTCGATGGAAAAATTATGAATACCATTGTAATCGTCATTCAATTTCCAGTTAGGACGAATGTTATCAGACGCTTATAGCATTTTTAACATTGTGAAATCTTTAAACGGCTGTATCTCCTAAAATATAAGCCCTACGACGCTGAAATTTCATGGAAAAATAACAATAACCTCGTCTTCATTCAAATTTTCAAACCTATTTTTTTAGATTTTTTCATTATTTTAGAAAGTTTATAGCCTTCGATGGAAAAATTATGAATAACATTGTAATCGTCATTTAATTTCCACTTAGGACGAATGTTGTCAGGCGCTTATTGCATTTTTAACATTGTGAAATCTTTAAGCGGCTGTATCTCCTAAGATTGAAGCCCTACGACGCTGAAATTTTGCGTGGAAAAATAACAATAATCTCCTCTTCATTTGAACTTTCAAACCTATTTTTTTAGATTTTTTCATGATTTTAGAAAATTTATAGCCTTCGATGGAAAAATTATGAATAACATTGTAATCGTCATTCAATTTCCAGTTAGGACGAATGTTATCAGACGCTTATAGCATTTTTAACATTGTGAAATCTTTAAACGGCTGTATCTTT
>CAXIVR010000182.1:44876-187097 GCA_964035755.1 Teleogryllus oceanicus | reverse complement strand
TAAAAAAAAAATAGGTTTGAAAGTTCGAAGAAGGGGAAATTATTGTTTTTTTTCCATGCAAATTTCTGTCGAAGGTACTTTGGGAGATACACCCGTTTAAAGTTTTCCCAAAAGTTAAAATGCATGGTCTGAAAAATTTCGTCCTAACCTTGAATTACGTTTAAATTTTTAAAATTTTTTCCATCGAAGGCTATATTTTTCTAAAATCATGAAAAATCTAAAATTAGGTTTGAAAGTTCAAATGAAGGGGAAATTTTGTTATTTTTCCATGCAAATTTCAGCGTCGTAAGGTTTATTTTAGAAGATACAGCCTTTTAAAAAAATTTCACAATGTTTAAAATCATAAGGTCTGATAACATTCGTCCTAACTGAAATTGAAGACGATTGAGGGTTATAATTTTTCCATCGAAGGCTAAAAACAAAAAATCATGAAAAACTAAAAATAGGTTTAAATTGAATGAAGAGGAGATTATTTTATTTTTCAATGAAAATTTGAGCGTCGTGGGCGAATTTTTAGAGAAACGTTTAAAGTTTTCACACTTTTAAAAAATGCTATGGTCTGAAACATTTGTCCTAATGCAAATTGAATGACGATTACAATGGTATTCTAATTTTTCCTGAAGGCTATAAATTTTCAAAATCATGAAAACAAAAAAAATGGGTTTGAAATTTTGGGAATGAAGAGGAGATTATTGTTAATTTTTCGCAAATTTCAGTGTAGGGCATATTTTAAGGAGATACAGCTTTAAAAATTCCAAATGTTAAAAATCCCAAAACCCGTCTGATAAATTCGTCCTAACTGGAAATTAAAATAGATTACAATGGTATTATAATTTTTCCATCAACAAAAATTTTTCTAAAATCATAAAAAAATGGGTTTGAAAGTTAAAAATGAAGAGGAGTTTTTTGTTAATTTTCCATAATTTTTTAAAGGTCGAGGCTAATATTTTGGAGATACACCCGTTTAAAGATATCACAATGTAAAAATGCAAAAAGGTCTGATAAATATCTGTCCAAGGGGGAAATTAAGAGATTAAAGTTTTCAAAATTTTTTTCCATCAAAGGCTAAAAATTTTTCTAAAATCATGAAAAAATCTAAAAAAATAGTTTGAAAGTTCGAATGAAGGGGAGATTATTGTTATTTTTCATGCAAATTTCAGCGTCGTAGGGTTTATATTTTAGGAGATACAGCCGTTTAAGATTTCACAATGTTAAAAATGCTATGAGCGTCTGATAACATTCGTCCTAACGGGAAATTGAATGACGATTACAATGGTATCTTAATTTTTTCCATCAAGCTATAAATTTTCAAAATCATAAAAAATCTAAAAATAGGTTTGAAAATTGAATGAAGAGGAGATTATTGTTAATTTTCCATGCAAATTTAAAAGGTCGTAGGGTTAAATATTTAAGAGATACAGCCGTTAAAGATTTCACAATGTTAAAAATGCTATAAGCGTCTGATAAATTCGTCCTAACGGGAAATTGAATGACGATTACAATGGTATTCATAATTTTTCCATCGAAGGTTATATTTTCTAAAATCATTTAAAATCTAAAAAATAGGTTTGAAAGTTCGAATGAAGAGGAAATTATTTTTTTTTTCCCATGCAAATTTAGCGTCGTAGGGCGAATACTTTAGGAGATACTGGTTTAAAGATTTCCAATGTGAAAAATGCTATAAACTTTCGATAACACTCGTCCTAATAAATTGAATACGATTACAATGGGATTCATATCTTTTCATCAAAGGCTATAAATTTTCTAAAATCATGAAAAATCTAAAAATGTTCTGAAAGTTCAAATGAAGGGGAGATTATTGTTATTTTTCCAGCAAATTTGAGCGTCGTAGGCTTATATTTTAGAGATACAGAGTTTAAAGATTTCACAATGTTAAAAATGCTATAAGCGTCAAATAACATTCGTTCTAACTGGAAATTGAATGACGATTACAATGTTATTCATAATTTTTCCATCGAAGGCTAAAAATTTTTCTAAAATCATGAAAAATCAAAATAGGTTTGAAAGTTCGAATGAAGAGGAGATTATTGTTATTTGTCCATGCAAATTTGAGCGTCGTAGTCCCTTTATATTTTAGGAGAAACAGACGTTTAAAGATTTCACAATGTTAAAAATGCTATAAGCTCAATAACTTTCGTCCTAACTGGAAATTGAATGACGATTACAATGGTATTCAAAATTTTCCTCAAAGGGCTACAATTTTCTAAAATCATAAAAACTAAAAAAATAGGTTTGAAAGTTGAATGAAGGGGAGATTATTGTTAATTTTCCATGCAAATTTCAGCGTCGTAGGGCGAATACTTTAGGAGAAAAGCCGTTTAAAGATTTCACAATGTTAAAAATGCTATAAAGTCTGATAACATTCGTCCTAACTGGAAATTGAATGACGATTACAATGGTATTCATAATTTTTCCATCGAAGGCTATACATTTTCTAAAATCATAAAAAATCTAAAAAAATAGGTTTGAAAGTTCAAATGAAGAGGAGATTATTGTTATATTTCCATGCAAATTTCAGCGTCGTAGGGCTTATATTTTAGGAGATACAGCCGTTTAAAGATTTACAATGTTAAAAATGCTAAACCGTCTGATAACATTCGTCCTAACTGGAAATTGAATGACGATTACAATGGTATTCATAACTTTTCCATCAAAGGCTATAAATTTTCTAAAATCATGAAAAAATCTAAAAAAATAGGTTTGAAAGTTCGAATAAAGAGGAGATTATTGTTATTTTTCGATTTAAATTTCAGCGTCGTATAGCGAATATTTTAGGAGATACAGCCGTTTAAAGATTTCGCAATGTGAAAAATGCTATAAACGTCTGATAACATTCGTCCTAACTGGAAATTGAATGACGATTACTGTTAAGTCTCAATCTTGGCTGACCTCATAATTACTAACATTTTACTTTGTACGGTCGCCAGCTGTTGAAAAACAGCACTTAATAATATTAATTTTCGCTATGTAATATATAGCGAACTGACCATGCGTTTGCCTAAGGAGATAATTATGCAAAGCTAACACAAAAGCTTCTAAGCTATCGAAATTCAAAGATTGTCGTCACACTTGAACTTTTCAAATGGACGCCCAGGTTTTTAATGAAAAGGTATCACAATTTATAGGATCTCAAATCAGGAGATATGACAATCAAATAACTTTCAACACAATACATTTATTGCATAAAAAATTTTTACATATGTTGGTTTTCTGATGCAGGTTGCAAAGCAGCTGCGGGAAAAAACAAAGCAGAATTACAATTTATAAACAAGAATGAAGGACGGTCGAGGCCGTCTCACATGAACAAAGGCGCGTTAAAATGCCCCTGACATACAGAATTAATGATTTCAGTCGACCTCTTGAAAACCTACTTAGGCGAGGAAGCTGAAAATTCAAACATAAACCTTATAACAAAAAGGTGAACACTAACTTAGTAGCGCATCAACAACATCGCGCAATACACACAGAAAACTGTCTTATAATCTCCCTTTTGAATGCCCAATTTGGGACGAGGTAGATAGAAACGTATATAAACAAATTTACAAAGAAGCCGCATTTAGGCCTTCTTTTCTTACATAGCATTCGTGATAAACAGAACTACATATGAGCCATGGAACAAACTTTCATTGGAGTGCACATACCAAAATTCTTGGAAATGGATTTCTTATATACCTTTCGTAACCATACAACATAGGAATGCAGCGTTTACGCGTAAGCGAGAGTGAGCGGTACATGAGCGCCCGCCCGCTGCTCGCTGAACAAACTGTTCCTAGACACGAGCGCCGATCAGCGTGCCGCATACAAGGTCAGCACGTGACCCCACCGCTGCGTGCCGGTGACAGCTGTAGCCCAGCCGACTTCTCTGCCGGCTGCGGGGCCGTGACGTTGCAACAAGGGCCGCGGTTCGAGCTACCGCACGGGCCAAGTAAACGCCTTTACGTAGTCTCCGAGGGCCCAATGCGGCCGAGCGCCGACTTACACCAGCGGGAGCACCTTTCCATAAATTGCCAAAAGCGCCAAGTGCCGTCTTACTTATGGCAGGAACTGCAACATTAACAACATTCATAAGTAATGCGAGTAATATTAGCTGCACCTCCTCACCAATCAGAGGTCAGCGACATACATAAACATAACATTTGTAGTAAACGAGCTGCAAACAACATAAACATTAGTAAATCATTAATATTTCAAAGTAAGAGTTCCATTTTCCAAGTCCAAATCAACACATTAAATACATTTATGCACTCAATTTCATTAATATATTGTTTGGTTCAAAGGGAACCAACAATAAAAAACAACCATGGCTCAGGCTTTACTGACGTAATGAGAAACAATATTATTTTAGTCTTCATAAACTGATCTATTGAATTAAACTAACATATTTCGGCAAGGAAAAATTAAAACTACTATTTACAACACATACTATTTACAAATTAATGCGTATAACGACTTGAAGGAGCCGGGCTCTGTGAAAAGGAATCAACAAAACTGCATCACTGGATGCAGCCGACAAGCAAAAATGAGAGAGAGCGCTTAATAAAAGAGAAAGAACAAGAGAGAGCTTTGTACAATTTATCATAACGACTCTGAGGAGCCGGGCTCTATGAAAGAAAAGTCAAAACTACATCACGAAAAGCAAAATGAGAGAGAGAGCTTTGTACAAAAGAGAAAGAACAAGAGAGCGAGCCTGGTGCGCGAGAAGCGCACGCTTTATATAGGGGTTGGTGAAGGGGAAACAGCCATGAAGGGGGGGGGTTACAGCGGCGGGGAGCATGGATCGATAATTTGGAACCTCTTTGCCAAAGAATACGTAAGGGTAACGCCTGCAGGGTATGTGACCCTCTTGACACCTGTCGATGCTAGCGAACCCGTGAGAGTCCGCAGGCACGTAGCTGCTGCTCAGAATACAGATTGAAAATTTTCAAATTGGCCAAAAACATCAAATCTGAAGCTACAGAGGTGAATGAGGTGTCCAAAAGTCCTAAATTTGAAGTAGATGCCGATTTGATAGAAGAATCCGGTAGGACACGTGGTTCTCTTTTTAATAAACAAAACCTGTTTTGAAATGAGAAAAATTGTTGCATAAACATAAATTTTTCTCAGATCACACTGAGGCAAAAACTTAGCTCTTACTAACAAAATCTCAGGTTTTCAAAACCTTCTCATGGCCATGAGATCACAGTTTAACTGTAAAGTATTACCTTTTAAGAGAAATTAGGTTAAAAGTTATTCATATGGTACCATGTTAAACCTAATTACATGAATAAACCTTATAAATAATGGATGTGTTTTTCTCAGATGGTCTTCTAAGATGATTGATGGCTTTACTGGAGGGTTACATCACAAAACACAGTAAACTGTAGGCACTTAAATTTCCAAATTTAACAATTACAATGGTATTCATAATTTTTCCATCGAAGGCTATAAATTTTATAAAATCATTAAAAAATTTAAAAAATAGGTTTGAAAGTTCGAATGAAGAGGAGATTATTGTTATTTTTCCATGCAAATTTCAGCGTCGTAGGGCTTATATTTTAGGAGATACAGCCGTTTAAAGATTTCACAATGTTAAAAATGCTATAAGCGTCTGATAACATTCGTCCTAACTGGAAATTGAATACGATTACGGTTTTTTTATAGTATAACATAAAATTACTGATTATTTTTCCATCTAAGGCTTTGAATTTTACATACTCAGAAAAACTCTAAAAATAAGTTTGAAATCTCTGATAATAGACAGATTATTATTATTTTTCCATGCAAATTTCAGCGTCGTAGGGCTAATAGTTTAGGAGATACAGCCGTTTAAAGATTTCGGAATGTTAGAAATGTTAAAAATGTCTGAAAACCTTCTTCCTAACTGGAAATTGTATGACGATTTCAATAGTATGCATTATTTTTCCATCTAAGCCCTGTGCAATTTTATAATATCACAGTAATTGAAAAAAAGATTTGAAAATTCGAATATAGAGCAGATTTATGTTATCTTTCCATGCAAATTTAAGCGTCGTAGGGCTAATAGTTTAAGAGATACAGCAGTTTAAAGTTTTGGAATGTTTGAAATGTTAAAACTTCTAAAAATTTTGTCATAAGAGGAAATTGTATGACGATTACAACACGCAACGCATTTCACGCAACTTATTAAATGCATCACATTCAGGATTTCAATTTACTGTCCTCTGTTCCTTCCCCGTAACAATCTGATAACGGAGCTGATACATTTCGGAATCTGAAATGACTTGCAGTACCGTCATTCCGAGAAAACATCTGACTGTTTTTCATGTGCGGTCTTGAAACTCCTTAATTCGTATGCACTTCATCTTCTAAGCAGGGCGCATTTCAAGCCTTACTTCACAACCTAAGTATTTAACCGATTCCCTACTGAACACAAGATACTAGAATTTACATGCAGTTTTTGCCTTTTAAATCGAGAAACACGTTTTGCATGTGTTGTAGATGCTCTTGCTACGAGTTACTGAATATATTGTGTCGTCTATATACGGTACCGTATTCGCGCTAACAGGAGCAGCCATCATTCCTACTGCATTGGTATGGCGCGTTCTTAAGGCCAAAGGGCAATCACAGTGGGGTTGGTATGTACCAAAGTTGGTTACAAATGTAGCCAACCTTTGAGCTCTTGGCGTTAAACTGATTTGCCAATAGCATTTCAAATCTAGAGTGGTGATTTTGGCTGCCGCCACTGTCTCAATTCGTCGCATGTTCGGTAATGAAAATATTCTGTCTTCATTAATTTGTTTAACTGCCTATAATCGATACACGGGGCGAGGCTTCCTACCCGGTGCTTCGACTAATATAGGTGACGTATACTCACTATCACCTACTTCAATAATGCCGTCGCGTAGCCTCAATTTCATCCTGTAAAATAGCAGATTGTTCAGAGAAAGCCGATAAGGTGCACTACGCACGGGCTTTTGACTCATCTGTGAGCTCGGCGTCCATTGTAAGCGCATCGGTCAGTCCTGGTTTTTTCGGAGAAGATATCATGATACTTCATGATTAATTGCTCGAGTGTCTCTGAAAACCTGTGGCGGATTTATGTACTTTCGAGCATTTCCTGGAGATTGAAGTCGCCTCGCTTCGAGATGAACGGCATATCTGTCAATCTCATCCTCTACCTGTTCGTCTTTTTACTAAATGAGGCGCAGCAATAATCGATTACGTAGGAAGTACGATTATTTTCCCAACTTCGGAACTTCATTCGCATTTTTTTATAGATTTCCGCGATGTACTGTCCTACTTTGTTCGTTAACACCTCTGTCGAGATCTGAATTAATTCTACCAGGGCCTCTATCTGCATAGAATTTGATTGTCGGCGTCGTCGACTTCCTCGTCGCCTCCATAACATCTGCCTCCGTTCCTGTCACCGGTGAGTCAGCTACCTGCCTTCCTTTCACGTCGCTATTTCTTCTAATCCGGCGCTCGACCCGTCTGCCGCCTCGTCTCTGCCCGGCAGCCCAGTCGCCGCTGCCTTCGACCGAGTTACAACTGCGCTCACAATCTGCGGCTCAATGAAACCTCCTCGAATTTCAAGTAATTGCGCCGTACGATTGCTAAGCAGATAGTAACCGAAATCACAGTCGCGATTCACTACTGCAGCTCTGGTTGTTACCTTCCCGAAAGGCCCTTGCAGTCGGATCTGTGCTACTGGTAGACTTAGGTTTCGAATCTAAGGGTTGAAAAACCCATACACTTTCCCTGTTAAATCAGAATTTGCAAATATCATTTACAACATCAAAAAGCAGTTTCCAGAATCACGCTGAATCAACGCTGGTTTTCGTTCAGATTGCATATGATATGTAAATGGTTGGAACAGCTCCACCGCTGTCTCCTCCGCCATGTGGCCAACCTTTTCGCCTTTCTCCGCCCCGCGCTTACTCGGGCAGTCACGTGCGCGAGATGCCGGGGTGACCTGCAGCTAAAGCATTTCCTAACGCTGGGTTTTACAACTCTTCCCTGACGTCACGTATTGTGCAAGGGTTTCGCAATCGGTACTCGTTGGTTTTTCCGCGCTGGCTTGAACTTCAGCCCTCCGTCCCTTCTCTGGAACGGTTTCTGAGAAACTACGTTTCCATCCGACCTATTGTTCTCGTAATTATCTAATTCTTCGCGAATTCGGCGGAATTGGGAAATTTCCCACTCATCACTAAAAATGTTCTTCATTTCAGCTGGAACTCGTTTCATTTCATCCGTCACGATTAAGTTGAGTAATCCTCGGAAAGTTGAGATGCTAAGCCCGCAACTCCAGGTTCTCATAATAATTATGTAATTCGCGGGCATACATTCCACGTGGTGTTCGTGTGGATCATGTGCCTCACGAATAACTGCGAAACCTTTCTTAAAAGCAAATTTAAACATTTCTAACAATTTAGCTTTAATGTCGGCATATTCGGTCGTTGTTTTCCCGTCTTCTAACGTAAGCCATGAATTGATTTGATGAGGAAGTAAATCTAAGGCATTTGCACCCAGTCTTTCTCCGGTACTCATAAATAACTCCGCTTGGCTCGAACACGCTTATATGTAGTGATGTCATCGCTATCGCCTTTATCGGTCCATAACGTGACTCAACCGTACATGTTTTTTGCGTTTTCGCCCGTTCCTGAACTTACGCCTCCTGTCGGCGTCTGATCCGCTATCCGGAGTTTCTCTAACTCGAACTCGCGATCTAGTCTTTCTCCGCTCTAACTTTAACTTTTCACCTGAATGCTCTTGTTCTTTCGTAGTCTGACACAAAGCCTTAACGAATTCTTCCTCGTATTGACTGCTATTTAATATAATGTTACGCAACTTAACTATGCGGTCATCGTCAGTTTGCTGTTTCTAGCTCTCTGGGCAAGGCAACGTGCAATAGCACTCCTACTTTCTCAAACTGCGCAAGATACGCCATGATGCCTAACTGCCTCGAATTGCAGATGTATTACACTTACGTGAGTGGCATCCTCGTGTACTCTCCTGGCTGGCTCGGTATCTGTCCTTCCTGTCAGCGGGTGCCTTCTTTCTAAGCCGTCGCGCCTTCCTGGCCCAAGATTGACTTGCGATTTAATTACAAACTACCTCGTGTAGCTCGCACAGCCTTACAGCCCCTTACGTTCCCGGACTTCCTAGGATGCACAATTCCCGTTGATTTCACCCACACACGCCAGCTACGCACTCTCGTGCACTGCCAGAACCAGTTCGTTGCAGTAGGCCGAAACAGTTACTACTACTGTTAAAATTGCGCACGTACAACGGTTTTGCTGTAACAGCTGCCACCATTAAAACTAATTGCGTGCACTCCCGTGGGTTTTCTTTTTAACTGCTGCCACCATTAAAAACTACTCAGTCCGTAACGTCGTGAATAGGATCAACACTCACAAAGGAACAGACACGAGCAGTATTTACAATTTATTTACAATAAATTATGTACACTATTCACAGACTTCCACTCTAAGGTGTTTGTCGGAGCTACCTGCATTTCTTCCAACACGCGCCTGGTGGCCGCGCCTGCGCATAGCCAACTCGGCAATCGCAATGGCACCTGCTTGTGCCTCGGCAGACTATCTGGCCCGAAGTAAGCATACTTCGGCTGGTGCTCGAGACTCGAACACCTACACGTGCCTACAGCACTTCCGCGCCAGACTTGGCCGAACAAGTTTTGCGGTGTTGTGCCGCGAGGAAACCAGAAACGTTACCCAACCCAGGGCTTTTGCCACCGCCCTTATATATGCTCGAGTCACATGACTTCCTGCGTCATCTTTCCCCCACGCACTCGTCTTGAGACGCCTGCTTTTTCCGTTGCAATTAGTAATTCAGGCACCTCCAAGCCTTCCCTTTAGACTTTCCTGAAGGGCCTTTGTTCGAAGCCTATTTGGCTCCTATTACCTTGCAACTTGTTTCTGTGGAGCAGGGAGTCAAGTCTATGACGCTACAACAGATTATTGCTATTTTTTTCAAGCAAATTTCAGCTTCGTAGGGCTAATAGTTTAGGAGATACAGCCGTTTAAAGACATCGGAAGGTTTGAAATGTTAAGAAACTTCTGAAAACTTTCGTCCTAACTGGAAATTGTACGACGATGACAATGGTATTCATTATTTTTCCATCTAAGCTTTAAGTTTTCTAAAATCATGAAAACATTCTTCAAAAATAGGTTTGAAACATTGAATATAGAACAGATTATTGTTATTTTTTCAAGCAAATTTCAGCGTCGTAGGGCTAATTGTTTAGGTGTTACAGCTGTTCAAAAACTTTCGTCCTAACTGGAAATTGTATGACGATTACAATGCTATTTATTATTTTTCCATCAATGGCTTTAAATTTTCTAAAATCATGAAGAAATTCTTGAAAATAGGTTTGAAACTTAGAATATAATATAGGTTATTGTTATTTTCCTCCATGCAAATTTCAACGTGTCGGTGGTTATAGTCGAGATACAGCTGTTTAAAGACTTCGGAATGTTTGAAATGTTAAAAACTTCTGAAAACTTTCGTCCTAACTGGAAATTGTATGACGATTACAATGGTATTCATTATTTTTTCATCTAAGGCGTTAAATTTTCTAAAATAATGAAAAAAAAATCTTGAAAAATAGGTTTCAAACTTTTTCAATGTAGAACAGATTATTGTTATTTTTTATGGAAATTTCAGCGCTCAGGGCTAATAGTTTAGGAGATACAGCAGTTCAAAGACTTAGGAATGTTTGAAATGTTAAAAACTTCTGAAAACTTTCGTCCTAACTGGAAATTGTATGACGATTACAATGGTATTCATTATTTGTCCATCTAAGGCTTTAAATTTTCTAAAATCATGAAAAAATCTTGAAAATAGGTCGAACTTGAATATAGAATTTATCAAAGAGTTTCAAGAATACATATGAGATACGTTTAAAGACTTGAATGTTTCCCAAATGTTATTGTCCTAACTCGAATTACTTGACGATTACAATGGTATTCATTATCATTTGTTAGTTATAAATTTAAAATCATGAAAATTTGTAATTGGTTTGAAACTTTGAATATTGAATACGCTTCATGCAATTTTCAGCGTCAGAAGTTAGTTTAGAGATACAGTTGTTTAAAGACTTCAATGTTGAATGATAAAACTTGAAAAACATTCGTCTAACTGGAATTTGTATGACGATTACAATGGTATTTATTATTTTTCCATCTAAGGCTTTAAATTTCCAGTTAGAACGAATGTTTGCAGTTTTATCATTTAAAACATTCCAGTCTAAACAGCCATCTCCTAAACTATTAGCACTTACACTGAAATTTGCATGGAAAATAAAAATATTCTGTTATTCAATGGTATTCATTGCTTGTCCATTCATAAGCTTTAAATTTTCTAAAATCATAAAAATCTGAAAATAGGTTTGAAACTACATAGAATTAGCCATCGCCGTCAAACATTAATAGTTTAGATATACAGCTGTTTAAGACTCCTCGAATACTAAATGTTAAAACTTTCCCTACCGAAACTGCTCGACGATTACACGATTCATTACTTCATTTAGCAAGGCAAATTTTCTAAAATCGCGAAAAATTCTGTGTTTGTTTTGGAAACTTTTGAATTGAACAGAACATTATTTCACGTAATAGTGTCTAGCAAAGTTAGTTTAGAGATACAGTTGTTTAAGACTGGACAATGATAAAATCTTCGAAAACATTCGTTTCTGACCGAATTTGCATGACGATTACAGGTTTATTATTTTTCCATCTGCGCTTTAATTTCTAAGATCATGGTACCTTAAAATAGATTTGAAAAATTCGAATATAGAACATTGTTATTTTGTCCATGCAGTGAACAAAGCGCTAGAGATACAGTCGTTGTCAGCTTGACTAACACTGTTCTATCTGAATGTATTATTATCATAATGGAAAAATAATGAATACCATTGTAATCGTAATACAATTTCCAGTTAGGACGAACGTTTTCAGAGGTTTTTAACATTTCAAACATTCCGAAGTCTTTCAACGGCTGTATCTCCTAAAATGTTAGCGCTACGACGCTGAAATTTGCATGGACAAAATAACAATAATCTGTTCTATATTCGAATTTTCAAATCTATTTTAAAAAAATTTTTTCATGATCTTAGAAATTTAAAGCCTTAGATGGAAAAATAATAAATACCATTGTAATCGTCATACAAATTCCAGTTAGAACGAATGTTTTCAGAAGTTTTTATCATTTCAAACATTCCGAAGTCTTTAAACAGCTGTATCTCCTAAACTATTAGCACTACGACGCTGAAATTTGCATGGAAAAATAAAAATATTCTGTTCAATATTCAAAGTTTCAAACCAATTTTTTAAGAATTTTTCATGATTTTAGAAAATTTATAGCCTTAAATGGAAAAATAATGAATACCATTGTAATCGTCAAACAGTTTCGAGTTAGGACGAAAGTTTTCAGAAGTTTTTAACATTTGAAACATTCCGAAGTCTTTAAACGGCTGTATCTCCTAAACTATTAGCCCTACGACGCTGACATTTGCTTGAAAAAATAACATTAAACCGTTCTATATTCAAAGTTTCAAACCTATTTTTCAAGATTTTTTTCATGATTTTAGAAAATTTAAAGCCTTAGATGGACAAATAATGAATACCATTGTAATCGTCATACAATTTCCAGTTAGGACGAAAGTTTTAAGTTTTTAACATTTCAAACACCCTAAGTCTTTGAACTGCTGTATCTCCTAAACTATTAGCCCTGAGCGCGAAATTTGGCAAAAATAATAATAATCTGTTCGCATTGGAACTTTCAAACCTATTTTCAAGATTTTTTCATTATTTTAGAAAATTTAACGCCTTAGATGAAAAAATAATGAATACCATTGTAATCGTCATACAATTTCCAGTTATGACGAAAGTTTCCTAAAGTTATTAACAGTTGAAACATTCCGAAGTCTTTAAACAGCTGTATCTCCTAAACTATAACCCTACGACGTTGAAATTTGCATGGAAAAATAACAATAACCTGTAATATATTCTAAGTTTCAAACCTATTTTTCAAGAATTCTTCATGATTTTAGAAAATTGAAAGCCTTTGATGGAAAAATAATAAATAGCATTGTAATCGTCATACAATTTCCAGTTAGGACGAAAGTTTTCGGTAACATTTCAAACATTCCGAAGTCTTTGAACAGCTGTAATTCCTAAACAATTAGCCCTACGACGCTGAAATTTGCATGAAAAAATAACAATAATCTGTTCTATATTCAATGTTTCAAACCTATTTTTAAGAATTTTTTCATGATTTTAAAACCAAAGCTAGATGGAAAAATGAATACTTATTGCAATCAAGTCGTTCGTACAATTTCCAGTTAGACGAAAGTTTTCAGAAGTTTCTTAATATTTCAAACTCTTCCGATGTCTTTAAACGGCTGTATCTCCTAAACTATTAGCCCCATGAAGCTGAAATTTGCTTGAAAAAAATAGCAATAATCTGTTGTAGCGTCATAGACTTGACTCCCTGCTCCACAGAAACAAGTTGCAAGGTATGGGAATGAGGGAGCCAAATATAGGCTTCCGAACAAAGGCCAGCCCTTCAGGGAAAGTCTAAAAGGGGAGAGGGCTTGGAGGTGCCTGGTGCTAATTGCAACGGAAAAAGCAGGCGTCTCAAGAACGAGTGCGTGGGTGAAAGATGACGCAGGAAGTCATGTGACTCGAGCATATATAAGGGCGGTGGCAAAAGCCCTGGGTTGGGTAACGTTTCTGGTTTCCTCGCGGCACAACACCGCAAAACGTGTCCGGCCAAGTCTGGCGCGGAAGTGCTGTAGGCACGTGTAGGTGTTCGAGTCTCGAGCACTGTGAAGTATGCTTACTTCGGGCCAGATAGTCTGCCGAGGCACAGCAGGTGCCATTTGCGATTGCCGAGTTGGCTATACGCAGGCGCGGCCGCAAGGCGCGTGTTGGAAGAGGGGGGCTGCTGCAGGTAGCTCCGACAAACACCTTAGAGTGAAGTCTGTGAATAGTGTACATAATTTATTGTAAATAAATTGTAAATACCCACTCGTGTCTGTTCCTTTGTGGTGTTGATCCCTATTCACGACGTTACAGACGAGGTAGTTTTTAATGGTGGCAGCGGTTAAAGAAAACCCACGGGGGAGTGCACACAATTAGTTTTAATGGTGGCAGCTGTTACAGCAAAACCACGGTGGTGTGCACATCACTGTAGTTTTTTAATGGTTCAAACAACCACGGGTGTACGTGCGCAATGTTAACAGTAGTAGTAACTGTTTCGGCCTACTGCAACGAACTGGTTCTGGCAGTGCACGAGAGTGCGTAGCTGGAGTGTGTGGGTGAAATCAACGGGAATTGTGCATCCTAGGAAGTCCGGGAACGTAAGGGGCCGTAAGGCTGTGCGAGCTACACGAGGTAGTTTTTAATTAAATCGCAAATCAATCTTGGAGCCGGAAGGCGCCGACGGCAAGAAGAAGGCACCCCTTTGACAGGAAGGACGAATACCAGGCCAGCCGGCCGGAAGGAGTACACGAGGATCACCACTCACGTAAGTGTAGCCATCTGCAATTCGAGAACAGTTCAGGCATCATGGCGTATCTTGCGCAGTTTAGTAAGGAGTGCCTAATGCACGTTGCCAGAGAGCTAGGGGAAACAGCAAACGACGATGACCGCATAGTTAAGTTGCGTAACATTATATTAAATAGCAGTCAATACGAGGAAGAATTCGTTAAGGCTTTGTGTCAGACTACGAAAGAACGAGAGCGTGAAAAGCTAGAATTCGAGCGTGAAAAGTTAAAGTTAGAGCGACAGCGAGAGCGAGAAAGACTAGATCGCGAGTTCGAGTTAGAGAAACTCCGGATAGCGAATCAGACGCCGACAGGAGGCGTAAGTTCAGGGAACGAGGCGAAAACGCAAAAACATGTACGGTTGAGTCACGTTATGGACCGATACAAAGGCGATAGCGATGACATCACTACATACTTAAGCGTGTTCGAGAGCCAAGCGGAGTTGTTATGAGTACCGGAGAAAGACTGGGTTGCCAATCTTATGGGGCTACTTCCTCATCAAATCAATTCATGGCTTACGTTAGAAGACGGAAAAACAATGACCGAATATGCCGACATTAAATCTAAATTGTTAGAAATGTTTAAATTTAACGCAGAAAGGTTTCGGCAGTTATTCGTGAGGCACATGAAGTCCGCGAACACCACGTGGAATGTGTATGCCCGCGAATTACATAATTATTGTAAGGAATGGGTTGCGGGGCTTAGCATCTCAACTTTCGAGGGATTACTCAACTTAATCGTGACGGATGAAATGAAACGGCGAGTTCCGGCTGAAATGAAGGAACATTTTATTGATGAGTGGGGAAATTTCCCAATTCCACTTGAATTCGCGAAGAAATTAGATAATTACGAGAACAATAGGTCGGGATGGAAACGTAGTTTCTCGAAACCGTTCCAGAGAAGGGACGGAGGGCCTGAAGTTCAAGCCAGCGCGGAAAAACCGAAGCAGGTACCGGGTGCCGGGAAACCCTTGCACAAAAGCCGTGACGTCAGGGAAGAGTTTGTAAAACCCAGCGTTAGGAAATGCTTTAGCTGCGGGTCACCCCGGCATCTCGCACGTGACTGCCCGAGTAAGCGCGGGGCGGAGAAAGGCGAAAAGGTTGGCCACATGGCGGAGGAGACAGCGGTGGAGCTGTTCCAACCATTTACATATCATACAATCGTGAACGAAAAACCAGCGTTGATTCAGCGTGATTCTGGGGCTTCTTTTGATGTTGTAAATGATGTTGTAAATTCTGATTTAACAGGGGAAAGTGTATGGGTTTTTCAACCCTTAGATTCGAAACCTAGGAATCTACCAGTAGCACAGATCCGACTGCAAGGGCCTTTCGGGAAGGTAACAACAAGAGCTGCAGTAGTGAATCGCGACTGTGATTTCGGTTACTATCTGCTTAGCAATCGTACGGCGCAATTACTCGAGGAAATTCGAGGAGGTTTCATTGAGCCGCAGATTGTGAGCGCAGTTGTAACTCGGTCGAAGGCAGCGGCGACAGGCACTGCCGAGCCGGAGACGAGGGCAGAGGGGGTCGAGCGCCGGATTAGAGGAAATAGCGACGGAAAGGAAGGCAGGTAGCTGACTCACCGGTGACGGGAGACGCGGAGGCAGATGTTATCGGAGGCGACGAGGAAGTCGACGACGCCGACAATGTAAATTCTATGCAGATAGAGGCCCCTGTAGTAGAATTAATTCAGATCTCGACAGAGGAATTTATTAACGAACAAAGTAAGGACAGTACGCTCGCGGAAATCTATAAAAAAATGCGAGAATGAAGTTCCCGAGACGGGAAAATAATCGTACTTCCTACGTAATCGATTATTGCTGCGCACTCGATTTAGTAAAAAAGACGAACAGGTAGAGGATGAGATTGACAGATATGCCGTTCATCTCGAAGCGAGCGACTTCAATCTCCAGGAAATGCTCGAAAGTACGAAAATCCCGCCTGAGTTCAGAGAGACACTCGAGCAATTAATCATGAAGTATCATGATATCTTCTCCGAAAAACCAGGACTGACCGATGCGCTTACAATGGACATAGAGCTCACAGATGAGTCAAAGCCCGTGCGTAGTGCACCTTATCGTACTTTCTCTAGACAATCTGCTATTTTACAGGATGAAATTAGGAAAAGGCTACGCGACGGCATTATTGAAGTAGGTGATAGTGAGTATACGTCACCTATGATATTAGTCGAAGCACCGGGTAGGAAGCCTCGCCCGTGTATCGATTATAGGCGGTTAAACAAATTAATGAAGACAGAATATTTTCCATTACCGAACATGGAAGAACGAATTGAGACGGTGGCGGCAGCCAAAATAATCACCACTCTAGATTTAGCGAAATGCTATTGGCAAATCAGTTTAACGCCAAGAGCTCAAAGGTTGGCTGCATTTGTAACCAACTTTGGTACATATCGCCCACTGTGATTGCCCTTTGGCCTTAAGAACGCGCCATACCAATGCAGTAGAATGATGGCTGCTCTGTTAGCGCCATGCAGCGAATATGCGGTACCGTATATAGACGACATAGCCATATTCAGTAACTCGTGGCAAGAGCATCTACAACACATGCAAAACGTGTTCTCGATTCTAAAAGAGGCAAAACTGCATGTGAAATCTAGTAAATGTATGTTCGGTAGGGAATCGGTTAAATACTTAGGTTACGTAGTAGGAAGCGGGGAAATGCGCCCTGTAGAAGATAAAGTGCATGCAATTCGGGAGTTTCCAAGACCGCACATGAAAAAGCAAGTCAGATGTTTTCTCGGAATGAGCGGGTACTACCGGAAATTCATTTCCAGATTCGGCGAAATGTCAGCTCCGTTATCAGATTTGTTACGGGGGAAGGAACGCCAGGGGACAGTAAATTGAAATCCTGAATGCGAAAGTGCATTTAATAAGTTGCGTGAAAATGCGTTGCGTGTTGTAATCGTCATACAATTTCCAGTTAGGACGAACGTTTTCAGCAGTTTTTAACATTTCAAACATTCCGAAGTCTTTAAACGGCTGTATCTCCTAAACTATTAGCCCTACGAAGTTAAAATTTGCATGGAAAAATAACAATAATCTGTTCTATATTCGAAGTTTTAAACCTATTTTTCATGAATTTTTTCATGATATTATAAAATTTAGGGCTTAGATGGGAAAATAATGAATACCATTGCAATCGTCATACAATTTCGAGTTAGGACGAACGTTTTCCGAAGTTTTTAACATTTCTAACATTCCGAAGACTTTAAACGGCTGTATCTCCTAAACTATTAGCCCTACGACGCTGAAATTTGCATGGCAGAATATTAATAATCTGCTCTATTATCGAAGTTTCAAACTTATTTTTTAAGAGTTTTTCATAATTATGTAAAATTCAAAGCCTTAGATGGAAAAATAATCAATACTATTGTAATCGCTATTAAATTTCCAGTTGGGAAGGAGCTTTTCAGAACTTTTTAACTTTCCGATCCTTCTGGAATCTTTAAACGGCTGTATCTCCTAGACTATTAGCCCAAGGACGCTGAAATTTGCTAGGCAGAATATTAATAATCTGCCTTATTTTCGACGTTTCAAACTTCTTTTTGAAGAATTTTTCCTGATTTTGTAAAATTCAAAGCTTTAGATTAAAAGATAACCAATACTATTGTAATCGCTATGAAATTTCCAGTTAGAAAGCAGCTTTTCAGAACTTTTTAGCATTTCGATCCTTCCGGAATAAAAAACTATTAGCCCTAGGTCGTGAAATTTGCATGGCAGAATATTAATATTCTTCCTTATTTTCAAAGTTTCAAACTTATTTCTTCAGAATTTTTTCATGATTTTAGAAAATTCAAAGCCTTATATGGAAAAATAATCAATACTATTGTAATCGCAATAAAATTTCCAGTTAGGAATGAGCTTGTTAAAAATTTTTAAGGTTTCGATAATTCTGAAATTTTTAAACGGCTGTATCTCCTAAACAATTAGCCCTAGGACGCTAAAATTTGCATGGCAAAATATTAATAATCTTCCCTATTTTCGAAGTTTGAAACTTTTTCTTCAGAATTTTTTAATGATTTTGTAAAATTCAAAGCCTTAGATGGAAAAATAATCAATATTATTGTAATCGCCATAAAAGTTCCAGTTAGGAATGAGCATTTCAGAACCTTTTAACGTTTCGAACATTCTGAAATCTTTAAACGGCTGTATCTCCTAAACTATTAACCCTAGGACGCTTAAATTTGCATGGCAGAATATTAATAATCTGCCCTATTTTTGAAGTTTCAAACCTTGTTTTCCAGAATTTTTTCATGATTTTAGAAATTCAAAGCCTTAGATGGAAAAATAATCAATACTATTGTAATCGCCATAAAATTTCTAGTTAGGAAGAAGCTTTTCAGAACTTTTTAACGTTTCGAACATTCTGAAATCTTTAAACGGCTGTATTTCCTCAACTATTAGCCCTAAGACGCAGAAATTTGCATGGCAGAATATTAATAATCTTTCCTATTTTCGAAGTTTCAAACTTATTTCTTCAGATTTTTTTCATGATATTAAAAAAAAAATAATCAATACTATTGTAATCGCTATAAAATTTCCAGTTATGATGAAAATTTTTAGAATTTTTTAACATTTCAAACATTCTGAAATCTTTAAACGGCTGTATCTCCTAAAATATTAGCCCTAAAACGCTGAATATCGCATGGCAGAATATTAATAATCTTCCCAGTTTTCAAAGTTACAAACCTATATTGTCAGAATTTTTCATAATTTTAGAAATATAAAGTTTAAATGGATAAAAATTTACAACAATTGTAATCGCCATAAAATTTGCAGTTAGGAAGGATTTTTAGAACTTTTTAACATTTCAAACATTCTGAAATCTTAAAACGGCTGTATCTCCTAAACTAATAGTTTAGGACACTGAAATTCGCATGGCAAAATATTTATAATTTTCCCTATTTTCGAAGTTTCAAACTTATTTTTTCAGAATTTTTCATATTTTTACAATTTAAAGCCTTAGAAGGAAAAAAATTTAATACTATTGTAATCGCCATAAAATTTCAAGTTAGGAATAAGGTTTTCACGACTTTTTAACATTAAAACATTCGACATCTTTAAACGGCTATATATTTTAACTATTACCCTACGACGCTTAAATGTCATGAAAAAAAAATCTCATCTATATTCGAACTTTCAAACCTATTTTTCTTAATTTTTTCATGATTTTAGAAAATTTTTACCCTTCAATGGAAAAATATGAATACCATTGTAATCGTCATTCAATTTCCAGTTAAGACGAATGTTTCCAGAAGTTAATAGTATATTATTCATTTTGAAATCTTAAAACGGCTGTATCCTCTAAACTATTAGCCCTACGACGCTGAAATTTCATTAAAAATAACAATCATCTCTTTTACATTCAACCTTTCAAACCTATTTTTTAAATTTTTTTCATGTTTTTAGAAAATTTATAGCCTTCGATGGAAAAATTATGAATACCATTGTAATCGTCATTCAATTTCCAGTTAGGACGAATGTTACCAGATGTTTATAGCATATTTAACATTGTGAAATCTTTAAAAGGCTGTATCTCCTAAACTATTAGCCCTACGACGCTGAAATTTGCATGGAAAAATAACATTCTCTTCTACCTTCGAATTTTTAAACCTAATTTTTTAACATTTTTTCATGATTATAGAAAATTAATAGCCTTCGATGGAAAAATTATGAATATCATTGTAATCGTCATTCAATTTCCAGTTAGGACGAATGTTATCAAACGTTTATAGCATTTTTCACATTGTGAAATCTTAAAACGGCTGTATCTACTAAAGTATTCGCCTTCGACGCTGAAATTTGCATGGAAAAATAACGATAATCTCCTCTTCATTCGAACTTTCAAACCTATTTTTTTAGATTTTTTCATGATTTTAGAAAATTTATAGCCTTCGATGGAAAAATTATGAATACCATTGTAATCGTCATTCAATTTCCAGTTAGGACGAATGTTATCAGACGTTTATAGCATTTTTTACATTGTGAAATCTTTAAACGGCTGAATCTCCTAAAGTATTCGCCCTACGACACTGAAATTTGCATGGAAAAATAACGATAATCTCCTCTTCATTCGAACTTTCAAACCTATTTTTTAGATTTTTCATGATTTTAGAAAATTTATAGCCTTCGATGGAAAAATTATGAATACCATTGTAATCGTCATTCAATTTCCAGTTACGACGAATGTTATGAGACGCTTATAGCATTTTTAACATTGTGAGATCTTTAAACGGCTGTATCTCCTAAAATATAAGCCCTACGACGCTGAAATTTGCATGGAAAAATAACAATAATCTCCTCTTCATTCGAACTTTTCAAACCTATTTTTAGATTTTTCATGATTTTAGAAAATTTATAGCCTTCGATGGAAAAATTATGAATACCATTGTAATCGTCATTTAATTTCCAGTTAGGACGAATGTTATCAGACGCTTATAGCATTTTTAACATTGTGAAATCTTTAAACGGCTGTATCTCCTAAAGTATTCGCCCTACGACGCTGAAATTTGCATGGAAAAATAACAATAATCTCCTCTTCATTCGAACTTTCAAACCTATTTTTTAGATTTTTTCATGATTTTAGAAAATTTATAGCCTTCGATGGAAAAATTATGAATACCATTGTAATCGTCATTCAATTTCCAGTTAGGACGAATGTTATCAGAAGCTATAGCATTTTTAACATTGTGAAATATTTAAACGGCTGTATCCCCTAAAATATAAGCCCTACGACGCTGAAATTTGCATTGAAAAATAACAAATTCTCCTCTTCATTCGAACTTTCAAACCTATTTTTTAGATTTTTCATGATTTTAGAAAATTTATACCCTTCGATGGAAAAATATGAATACCATTGTAATCGTCATTCAATTTCCAGTTAGGACGAATGTTATCAGACGTTGTATAGCATTTTTAACATTGTGAAATCTTTAAACGGCTGTATCTCCAAAATATAAGCCCTACGACGCTGAAATTTGCATGGAAAATTAACAATAATCTCCTTTTCATTCGAACTTTCAAACCTATTTTTTTAGATTTTTTCATGATTTTAGAAAATTTATAGCCTTCGATGGAAAAATTATGAATACCATTGTAATCGTCATTCAATTTCCAGTTAGGACGAATGTTATGAGACGCTTATAGCATTTTTAACATTGTGAAATCTTTAAACGGCTGTATCTCTAAAATATAAGCCCTACGACGCTGAAATTTGCATGGAAAATAACAATAATCTCCTCTATTCGAACTTTTAAACTATTTTTTTATTTTTTTAGATTTTAGAAAATTTATAGCCTTCGATGGGAAATTATGAATACCATTGTAATCGTCATTCAATTTCCAGTTAGATTCAACTTTAAACCTATTTTTTTAAAGTTTTATAGTTTAAGAAATTTTATAGCGGGGGTAATATAGTAGGGCGAATACTTTAGGAGATACAGCCGTCTTAAGATTTCACAATGTGAAAAATGCTATAAACGTTTGATAACATTCGTCCTAACTGGAAATTGAATGACGATTACAACGGTATTCATAATTTTTCCATCGAAGGGTATAAATTTTCTCAAGTCATGAAAAAATCTAAAAAAATAGGTTTGAAAGTTCGAATGTTGGGGAGATTATTGTCAGTTTTCCATGCAAATTTCAGCGTCGTAGGGCTATTAGTTTAGGAGTTATAGCCGTTAAAGAATTTAAAATGTATAAAATGCTTTTAACTTCTGGAAACGTTCGTTCTAACTGGAAACTAAATGACGATTACAACGGTGTTCATAATTTTTCCATCGAAGGCTATAAATTTCCTAAAATCATGAAAAAATTTAAAAAAATAGGTTTGAAAGTTCGAATGTAGAGGAGATTATTGTTATTTTTCCATGCAATTTTCAGCGTCGTAGGGCTAATATTTTCGGAGAAACAGACGTTTAAAGATTTCAAAATGTATAAAATGCTTTTAACTTCTGGAAACATTCGTTCTAACTGGAAACTGAATGACGATTACAATGGTGTTCATAATTTTTCCATCGAAGGCTATAAATTTCCTTAAATCATTAAAAATTCTAAAAAAATAGGTTTGAAAGTTCGAATGTAGAGGAGATGATTGTTATTTTTTCATGCAAATTTCAGCGTCGTAGGGCCATTAGTTTAGGAGATACAGCCGTTTAAAGATTTCAAAATGTATATTATGCTTTTAACTTCTGGAAACATTCGTTCTAATTGGAACCTGAATGACGATTACAATGGTGTTCATAATTTTTCCATCGAAGTCTAGAAAAAAATTTTAAAAAATAGGTTTAAATTTCGAATGTAGAGGAGATTATTGTTATTTGTCCATGCAAATTTCAGCGTCGTAGGGCTATTAGTTTAGGAGATACAGCCGTTTAAAGATTTCAAAATGTATAAAATGCTTTTAACTTCTTGAAAAATTCGTTCTAACGGGAAACTGAATGACGATTACAATGGTATTCATAATTTTACCATCGAAGGCTATAAATTTTCTAAAATCATGAAAAAATTTTAAAAAATAGGTTTGAAAGATCCAATGTAGAGGAGATTATTGTCAGTTTCCATGTAAATTTCAGCGTCGTAGGGTTAATAGTTTAGGAGTTACAGCCGTTTAAAGATTTCAAAACGTATAAAATGCTTTTAACTTCTGGAAACCTTCGTTCTAATTGGAAACTGAATGACGATTACAATGGTGTTCATAATTTTTCCATCGAAGGCTATAAATTTCCTAAAATCATTAAAAAATTTAAAAAAATAGGTTTTAAATTTTGAATGTAGAGAAGATTATTGTCAGTTTTCCATGCAAATTTCAGCGTCGTAGGGCTATTAGTTTAGGAGTTATAGCCGTTAAAGATTTCAAAATGTATAAAATGCTTTTAACTTCTGGAAACATTTGTCCTATCTGGAAATTGAATGACGATTACAATGGTATTCATAATTTTTCCATCGAAGGCTATAAATTTCCTAAAATCATGAAAAATTTAAAAAAATAGGTTTGAAAGTTCGAATGTAGAGGAGATTATTGTTATTTTTCCATGCAAATTTCAGCGTCCTAGGGCTATTATTTTAGGAGATACAGCCGTTTAAAGATTTCAAAATGTATCAAATGCTTTTAACTTCAAAAAACATTTGTCCTATCTGGAAATTGAATGACAATTACAATGGTATTTATAATTTTTCCATCAAAGGTTATAAATTTTCTAAAATCATGAAAAAGTTTTAAAAAATACGTTTGATAGTTCGAATGTAGAGGAGATTATTGTCAGTTTTCCGTGCAAATTTCAGCGTCGTAGGGCTCTTAGTTTAGGAGTTACAACCGTTTAAAGATTTCAAAATGTATAAAATGCTTTTAGCTTCTGGAAACATTCGTTCTAACTGGAAACTCAATGACAATTACAATGGTATTCATATTTTTTCCATCAAAGGCTATAAATGTGTTAAAATCATTATAAAATTTTAAAAAATAGGTTTGAAAGTGAGAGTGTAGAGGCGATTCTTGTTATTTTTCCCTGCAATTTTCAGCGTCGTAGGGCTAATATTTTCGGAGAAACAGACGTTTAAAGATTTCAAATTGTATAAAATTCTTTTAACTTCTGGATACATTCGTTCTAACTGGAAACTGAATAACGATTACAATGGTGTTCATAATTGTTCCATTGAAGGCTATAAATTTCCTAAAATCATGAAAAGTTTTTAAAATATAGGTTTGAAAGTTCGAATGTAGAGGAGATTATTCTTTTTCCATGCAATTTTCAGCGTCGTAGGGCTATTAGTTTAGGAGATACAGCCGTTTAAAGATATCAAAATGTATAAAATGCTTTTAACTTCTGGAAACATTCGTTCTAACTGGAAATTTAATGACGATTACAATGGTTTCATATATTTTACATCGAAGGCTATTAATTTTAAAATCATGATAAAATTTTAAAAAATGGGTTTGAAAATTCGAATGTAGAGGAGATTATTGTTATTTTCCCATGCAAATTTCAACGTCGTAGGGCTATTAGTTTGGGAGATACTGCCGTTTAAAGATTTTAAAATGTATAAAATGCTTTTAACTTCTTGAAACATTCGTTCTAACTGGAAACTGAATGACGATTACAATGGTGTTCATGATTTTTCCATCGAAGGCTATAAATTTCCTAAAATCATGAAAAATTTAAAAAAAAATAGGTTTGAAAGTTCGAATGTAGAGGAGATTATTGTTATTTTTCCATGGAAATTTCAGCGTCGTAGGGCTATTAGTTTAGGAGATACTGCTGTTTAGATTTCAAAATGTATAAATTTCTAGAAACATTTGTCCTATCTGGAAATTAAATGACGATTACAATGGTATTCATTAATTTTCCATCGATTGCTATAATTTTTTATAAAATCATGAAAAATTTTTAAAAATAAATTTGAAAGTTCGAATGTAGAGGAGATTATTGTTATTTCGTCATGCAAATTTCAGCGTCGTAGGGCCATTAGTTTAGGAGATACAGCCGTTTAAAGATTTCAAAATGTATAAAATGCTTTTAAATCTTGGAAACATTGTTCTAACTGGAAACTGAATGACGATTACAATGGTGTTCATAATTCTTCCATCGAAGGCTATAAATTTCCTAAAATCATGAAAAAATTTTAAAAATAGGTTAGAAAGTTCGAATGTAGAGAAGATTGTTATTTTTCCATGCAAACTTCAGCGTCGTAGGGCTATTATTTTATAAGATAAAGCCGTTTAAAGATTTCAAAATGTATAAAATGCTTTGTTAAAATGTATAAAGTTCGACCATTGTTATCGTAATTCAGTTTCCAGTTAGAACGAATGTTTCCAGAAGTTAAAAGCATTTTATACATTTTGAAATATTTAAACGGCAGTATCTCTTAACTATTAGCCATACGACGCGAAATTTGCATGGAAAAATTACAATAATCTCTTCTACATTTAAACTTTCAAACTTATTTTCAAAAATTTTTTCATGATTTTATGAAATTTATAGCCTTCGATGGAAAAATATGAATACCATTGTAATCGTCATTCAATTTCCAGATAGGGCAAATGTTTCTAGAAGTTAAAACCATTTTATACATTTTGAAATCTTTAAACGGCAGTATCTTCTAAACTATTAGCCCTACGACGCTAAAATTTGCATGGAAAAATAACAATAATTTCCTCTACATTCGAACTTTCAAACCTATTTTTTTAAATTTTTCATGATTTTAGAAATTTATAGCCTTCGATGAAAAATATGAACACCATTGTAATCGTCATTCAGTTTCAGATTAGAACGTATGTTTCCAGAAGTTAAAAGCATTTTATACATTTTAAAATTTTTAAACGGCTGTATCTCCTAAACTAATGGCCCTACGACGCTGAAATTTGCATGGAAAAATAACAATAATCTCCTCTACATTCGAACTTTCAAACCTATTTTTTAAAAATTTTTCATGATTTTAGGAAATTTATAGCCTTCGATGGAAAAATTATGAACACCATTGTAATCGTCATTCAGTTTCCAGTTAGAACGAATGTTTCCAGAAGTTAAAAGCATTTTATACATTTTGAAATCTTTAAACGGCTGTATCTTCTAAACTAATAGCCCTGCGACGCTGAAATTTGCATGGAAAAATAACAATAATCTCCTCAACATTCGAACTTTCAAACCTATTTATTAATTTTTTTTCATGATTTTAGAAATTTTATAGCCTTCGATGGACAAATTATGAACACCATTGTAATCGTCATTCAGTTTCCAGTTAGAACGAATGTTTCCAGAAGTTAAAAGCATTTTATACATTTTGAAATCTTTAAACGGCAGTATCTCCTAAACTATTGGCCCTACGACGCTAAAATTTGCATGGAAAAATAACAATAATCTCTTCTACATTTGAATTTTCAAACTTATTTTTTAAAATTTTTTCATGATTTTAGAAAATTTATAGCCTTTGATGGAAAAATTATCAATACCATTGTAATCATCATTTAATTTTTAGTTAGGACGAATGTTTCTAGAAGTTAAAAGCATTTTATACGTTTTGAAATCTTTAAACGGCTGTATCTCCTAAACTATTAGCCCTACGACGCTGAGAATTGTATTGAAAAATAACAATAATCTCTTCTACATTCGAAAATTCAAACCTATTTTTTAAAATTTTTTTAATGATTTTAGAAAATTTATAGCCTTCGATGGAAAAATTATAAATACCGTTGTAATCGTCATGCAATTTTTGTTAGGACGAACATTATCAGACGTTTATAGCATTTTAACATTGTGAAATTTTTTATATGTATTTTCAATGTTGTATTAAAGTTCAATATTTTTAAAATTTTAATCGTTTTCGCGCAATATTTCGTGCAGTATGTGAAATATTATTTATTTGTTTTTTTAATTACACAAATGCAATTTCTTTGAAATATAGCCCACATCATTAATATGCACATTGCCCAATGCAGGGCGGAGCGTCGCGTGGGGCTGGTCAAGGTTAGCGGGGACGCGCGCCGAGGCACTGCCAATGTGCTGCGTCACTAGGACTCAGGCAGGGGCGGGACACGGTGATAAGGATCGCTTGGGAATAATAGTGTTTACTCAGCTCGTTTTAACCTCAAGAAACCTTAAGGTGACTTAAAAGTCACTTTGGTGTATTCTTTATTTTTTTAAATAACACAGATGTAATTTTTTTGAAATGTCTCACTTCGTTAATATGCACATTTCTATTGTTTTGTATACATTATTGCATTTGTGAGTAGAAGTGCTTCAAATGTCTTTAAATGAAGTTTTTTGAAAACCTATTAACGTCCTGCGAAAAAGAGGTTCAAATTTCACCATTTTCTTAAAAACGACTCAAAAAGTTTCAATGAAAATTTCTATTTAGGATGAGGTTTTACTCTTCGTTAATATTCTTGAAGTAATATTTTGGTTCTACATTTTGGAAACCGAAAAGTTGAGAAAATGTCAAAAAATCTACTTTGGGCGGCGATAGAGAGACGCAGGGAAGTAGGAGGGGCAAGGCTGTACAGTACCAGTCCGCACCAAGGAAATTAGAAAAGTTTACTACGAGAAAGTCTGTGCCATTCTGCAGCGCCTCTAGTTTTTACTTGTCTCTCGCGTTGTTAATTTTTACATTAGCTGCGGTTTGCTCCTAACATTATTGTATTTATGAGTACATGGGTAGATAATGAAATAATATATTAATATATTATATAAATAATATATTAATGATTTATTTATTTTAATTCTGACTCTATCTTCGGCTTTCTAATATAATTTGATGTTATTCCAACGTAATCCGTTCCGAATTTGTATAGATGGACGCCAGGAAAATATTACGTTAATACTATCATACAAGTCAACCTTCGACTCTAATTATAAATAAATTCGTTTCCGGCTACCTGGGTCGATGGGTGTCATAGAAATAATCACTATTGTCTGCTAATTGATGATTATCCGATCTGCCATCTATACAGACTGGTCGAGGAATCTGAAAAGCAAATATATTTCTATCTTGCTACGTCGTTATTAGAATTGGCTCAATGAGAATCATGTATTCATTTCACAAAACATGGAAATTTATTACTTAATTTGGTACTTAATAATTCTACACAATATACAAGAAAACTTTGGTCATGACCTATTCCAACCTTATAATGTATTCGTCTTCGCGCGCTCTTGGACGACGGTGCCTCGTACCATCTTCATTCTTCTCCGACGTCGCTGTCCTCAGGTGCAGATACCATCTTCTCTCTTCTTTTCTTGCAGAAGCAGACTTCAATTACCGTTCATCACTGTTTCCGAAGTGAATAAAGTCTAAGTCGTTTGCCAATTTACGAATTCCAAGTTCATCCCACGCGTATGCTGAATACTCAACGGTCAACAAACTATCTGCTGTTAGCATTCCAGTCCAGTTACTGATAAATTCGCCTAAGCCCTCAATGTCCTTCTAACTCGTTCACTTGAAATATTTTGTTTTACTGTCCACACTTAGCATTCAAATTCAAAGTTCTACCAATATCTACTCCCCAGTAAATGCTTACAAGTCCCAAAAAACTCCTAACATTAATTGTCCACGATCCGTTCAACACCACGGCATCAGCCAGAATGAATGCCTATCATATTCTTTCAATCCTTCAAAACTCGCTTAATCTTTTCGATTGTTTTTTACAGACAAGACTTGATGTACTTCCGTGCCTAGCCAATCCCTAAATTTCTTACAAAATGAACTAGCCGTCTCCGCGATTGTCACTGCATGAAGATTGTTGATCTTGACGACGGCTCGCTTACCGTTGCTATGTGGCATATTCACCTATATTTATCCCTATAATTTACGTTGTTTATAATAAATATTGTACCATATTATGTCTCACATATTGGTATGTCACAATATATACATATATTTCTGTAAATCTAATTTCTAAGATTTTCTATTGTTAATATTGTATTCAATTAAGGATTAGGGAAAGGGAAATGATATCGCTGAGCTCACGCGTAGGATTATGATTTTTTTATAATTTAGGTTTTTGCTTTCCTTTTTTTATTAAATTTTACATTCTTTCTAGAACATGTCCATCCACCGCCCCCTATTTCAGGCTCTCACTGCTTCCCGAGCTAGCCGGCTCAGGTAAAAGAAGGTGGACCTGATGGGGAGAGAAGTCACCAGGTACTTTTCACCTGATCACGGACGGTTCCTCAAGACGTGAGGCGAACCTCCGTCGCAATATGAGCTCATAATTAACGCTTAAACGCCATTCTCAGAAACAGCAAGTTTTTTCAACAAACTTTTCGTGCAAATAGTGCTAGTAGATGTCATGCTAGTTTAAATAATGTCATACAAGGTATGACATTACATACGAGAGATGACAATGTCATACACCGTAAAGTAATCGCCTCCAATATGAATATTACCGACGTGAGAAACAAGTAAAAAAATTGTAATCTTTGAAAATAAAAAATCGAGCAATATGGCGTTTATGTCATCTTTTACAGTGCATTTAGCACAATCCATAGGAAAAATTTAAAGTAAAAATTTGGAACCGTTTTTGAGAAAAAATTGTTTTTGTCATTTCTTAAAATTGCAAATAGTGCACGCAGTATTGCACGAAAACGACTAAAATTCTCAAAAAAGTCTACATGACCTTAATGAAAGATCTATTTATGGGCAACAAATTTTATTTTAAGGAGAAATCTCTAACTTTAATTTGATAAGAAGAGAAGAAATAAAAGAGGTCATCTTCCTCAACATACTATATCTTTTATTTCTTCTCATAAGAACGTCAACAACACCACATCAGAATTCCCACAATTCAATTTTATAGCTGTAGGAAGACGCTGAAAGAATTCAAACTTTTGCAATTTTCGAAAATTCAGAGTTAACCGTGAAAATGGGATTTATGCAACTTGGTGTAGCGAAATGTATTATACTCTATTCTTGCAAGAAATTTAATGAAAATACTCGTATTTGGAGCCGTTTTTGAGAAAATTTTGAAAACGTCAGCGGCTTAATGTAAAGTACCCCCAATTTTTAAAGAATGTTTTTCAAAATCTCAAAGCTACAACTAAAGCGAGATCAAAAACCGATTCTTCAATTTCGAAAAGATCGTACGAATGGTTTAGGTGTGAGTAGTGTTTTAGATATTTATTTAGTCAAAAACAGTAAAAACCTGTATGTGACGTTTGGGGGAGAAAATCATCTGTGCACGCTTTCTTGAATTTCAGAATCCCTTCCCAACAATTTAACTATTAATAGTAGAAAGACGAAAATAATAATAATAATAATAATAATAATAATAATAATAATAATAATAAATTTTCAAAAGTCGGAGATAAACATTTCAGAAACTTGATATTTTCGTTTCCTAGTTTTAGAAAACGTATTTGTAACGGTAAACGAACTGCAGATTTGATTTCTCTGTATTGCTAACAAAATAGAAACTCACCCTAAGCTCTACTACCACTACAATAAAAAAGAATGCTCAATAAAACGAGCCCATAGTGAAGCTACATATACGTCCAGAAGCAACTCAAGTGGCCATCTCAACTTTTGCTCAAAGGATCAGGAAAACTAAATAAAAACCCGATCGAGATGGAGTCATTGACCCGGAAGCTGAAGTACATTACTTGTTACAGGCATATTTAGTCTTATTAAAATTATACAATATAAATGTAAACTAATTCATTATACTATATCATTGTTTTGCTAAAGTGAACATTATTTTTCTTTTGACGATCAGTATAGTCTCTAATTATATAGAAAAAGTTATGCAGCAGAAAAGATTTGACTTTTAACTTAAATTAGTGTATCAATTTTAATTGTTTAATTTCATCTGGTAATGCGTTTTAAAAGTAACGTAGTACATCGTGCCAAATTTTTTTGAGAAGCATATGAGATTGAATTTTGTGGTTTTAGTCCCTTCGTGTTTAGAGACGGACAGACACACAGAAGGACACACGGACGGACAGACGGACGAACGGACGGACGTTTTGCTTTCAATTGTTTTTTTGGCATCAAGAACCCACAAAACTGGGATTTTGGCTACACTACGTTTGAGAGGTTTTTCTCTTAATTTAGCAACTGAAATTTATCCTGTTTCTTATTTTCAGGGCCCGGCAATGAATTTTTTTTGTCAAAAATTCGCCGTTTTTTCGCGCAGCTTTCACTAAACTACGTATATTACTCCGTACGTGTACGAGAAATTGAAAAGGTCAATTTTCTAATTTTTGAAAAAACAAACAAACAAAAGTATAGAGAAGAATAGCCCTGATGTCATCTTATAGATTACATTTTGCACTATCCCTACCAAAATTTGTTAAAATATCTGGAGCCGTGTTTTCAAAAAAATATTGTTTTTATTTTTAAATTTGTCACATTTATCACACAATACTGCGCAAAAATACTGAAATTTTCAAAAAAGTCAATTTGACTTTAATAAAAAAAAAGAAATATGGAAAAAACATTTTCTTGAAGAAAAAATCTGTTTTCTATTTTGTAGCAAGAATAAGTTGAAAAAGTTTCAAAATTTTCAAAAATTCGAAAATTCATTAAGTAGTGAAAATCTCATCTACGTCACCTTCATAAGTGCATTTCACTCTTTTCTTCCAAAGAAAAAAATTGAGCCATTTTGGAGAAAATGTTGAAAATGTCCCTGGGGCTTCATGTAACGTGTCCCCAAATTTTAAAGAATGTTTTCAATACCACCAAGCTTCAATTTATTCCAGATCGATGTGAAATATGCATTTTGGAAAAAAATCCTGTGTGTGGCCTAAAAATGTTCTACGTTATGTGCAAAATGGTGCTCACTGACAGTCAGGAGAAGGCAAACAGAGAGACCTAGATTTAAAAAAATGTTCATGGGCTAAGTACCAAGGACTCACAATTCTTGAAAACGGACCACATAACATGTAAGAGAGAGGCTATGTCATGTTAAAACAGGATTTATCCCCATTTTCTGTGTCAAGATCTCACTATACGACTTTTTGTGTCGATTATTTATATTATATTTATATATTAATATTATATATTATATATTATATATTATATATTATATATTATATATTATATATTATATATTATATATTATATATTATATATTATATATTATATATTATATATTATATATTATATATTATATATAAAGAAAAAACAATATCAGCGTAACGTAACACTAAAATAGCTGCTTCCTTATCCCCATAAAACGCAGCGTAACTCTTCCTCAGACCCCTCCCCCTTTTTTCCGTTACGTAATTTATGGGCGACCCCCAAGCCTTTTACCACACAATCGAGGTCTGCGACCGGTGCCCGGTGCCCTCGTGCGGGAGCCGGGCGTGCCGTTAGTTGTTGCGACTCGTCGCCGCCGTCGTCAGCCGAAATCGCTCCTTGTGTTTGCGGAAGGTGAGTTGCGCTAATGCGACATAGTAAAAATGTGGAGCTCTGGAGGCCTTGTAAAGCTAAAGGAGCTTATTGCCAAAAATATTTTTTCTTACGAAAGCAATTAAAATTTTATCAATTCGAATTTGAGATTCAACAATCCAGCTCTAGGTAGATGTTGCAACTAATGGGAAGGTGTCTGAAACATCGCTCTTTTAACTGTTTATTGGCAGCGATTTATATGCCAAGACCTTCGTTTCAAAGGCCGCATTTGTTTTGAAATTTTAATTCAAAATAACCTCGACTTGCTGATGGTTTCACAACCAAGGGAGTATTCTCATATAATCCTTAGCATAGCGAAAGAATTGTGCTCACGTTTTCTGAGTCCTTCCTTTAAAGAAAGGTTTTACTTTCTCATTATCGCTTACGCCGCAGAGAGAACTTAGGCAAAGCGAAGTTTTGCTGTGGAAATACTGCGGAAAACGGCGAATTTTACGCATAATAACTCTTATTGACGGGCCCTGACAAGGAAAAATCGGATAAATCCAGTTGCTAAATTTAGAAAAAATCCTCTATGACGTGGTATAGCTAGAATTCATGTTTTATAGATCCTTGATGACGAAAAATCGGTTGACGGCAAAACATACGTCTGTCTGTCAGTCCATCCGTCTGTGTACACCATTAGCGCCATAGCGCCATTAAGCCACCAGAACATAAATGTTCGGGTGGCTTCATGTATAGTACTCCCAAAAATTATTGAATATTTTTGAAAATTGCAGAGTTTCGACTCATTCCAAATCGAGACGGGTTTAGTTGGGAAATAATCTTATGCATTGTTTAGGCGCTAGTGTTATTCACATACACCAAAGGGAGGCGGACGTTTTGAAGAGAATCACTTTTTCGGTATCAGGGAACCCCAAAACGTGTATTTCCGTTGAAATCTCGAAATCGATTTTCCGCAGTATTACATAAATTTCTCTATACTATATTACTCCGTATATATATATATATATATATATATATATATATATATATATATATATATATATATATAGGTATGTATAACGAGAAAGTAAATACGTTATTTAAAATATGGGGCTACTTTACATGCAGCCCTTGGAATATTTTCAAAATTTTCTCAAAAATGGTTCCAAAGATTTTCTTTAACTTTTTAAAAGATCTTTTAATTTTTTTAAAGTAAAATACACTTATAACGATGGCATAGGTCCTTTTTCACTGTTAGCTTTGAATTTTCGATAATTTTTATCAGGTAATTTTTTTCGTATTTCTTTCATTACGTCACGTACATTTTTTATTTTTTGTAGTATTTGCGCAATATTGCGAGCAATATTAAAGAATAACACAAAAATTTCTCGAAAACGAGTCCTATTTTTTCTTTAAACTTTTGATGCTAAATGTACTTTATCAGATGACAAAAACACCATATTGCTGAATACTTTTGTTTTTACAAAAAGTACAAATACGAAATACTTTGACTTGTGTCTAACATCGATATTATTTAAATTAGCGGAGATTTGTTCACATTATTGCTTTTATGAGTAGATGTGCTATAATTTGTGGTTGATAATGTTTCTCGAAAACGTGAAAGTTTTCTATAAAAATGAGCTCAAAATTTGGATTTTCAGAAATGCTCAAACGCTATTTACTCAAGAAAGGTTCCAATTTTTTTATCAATCTTTTCGTACTGTGACGATCTACACGGACTAGTCAAAGGCAATATTTCAATATGTTTTAATAGGGACGAAATATCACGTATTTTCAACGACAAATGACGGGTTCGGGAGTATTTATAGTGGTATATATTTATTACGCCGGAGCTGACTAACTGTTGAAATACAATCAGACCGGAGTAAATAAATGATGAAGTTAGATTTTAGGCTGACAATAAATAAATAGAAACTGGAGTTTTGCAACAAATTCTAAAGAATCATAACTTTCTTTTGGCATAAGTGAACATTACGTGCCGAGAACGTATGTAAGTAAATATAAAAACTTTAAGTGGAAAAAAAGTACCATAATAAATAAAAATTTAAAAAGGAAATGTAATCAGGTGTGAAATTTAGACAGAAATGTAATTATATAAATATCTAACAAACGGGAAAAGACTGCAATTTTTTTCTGAAAACTTTAGTGAAGACAGAGAAAACGGGGGAGAATGCCTGTGGACTTGGTGGATGATTGATTGATTGATTTTTTCATGTTTCCGGCGGCGTGAACTGCTTCGGTCATTAGTCCCGTTAGTGTAGTGCATGTTTTTCTCGGGAGATGGCGGTGATTTTGCCCCGCTGGATGGTGAGATCCGGCACCGACCTACCGTCGGCTAGTGGGGTTTCCCCCTAACCAGGACTCTCCCACCAGCGGGGCACCGCCCCAGTGCTCTAAGCGCCCGACTGGTCTCCCGGAATATATGGTAGTGTAGTGCATGTTAGTGTAAGAGGAGAGGATAGGACAAGGAAGAGGAAGGACCCATCGCGCGCTGTCCGTGGCCCGTTTGGTAGGGTACTGCTCCGGCATTCACCTTGCGTTGATCGGAGAAACCACGGAAAACTACCGATCAGAGCAGCCGGCCTCTAGAGTTCTCCCCCAGACAGCGACTGAATTCGACCTAGCTGAAGAGCTAGTGTCGAAAATCCTGCCGCCATCAGGACTCGAACCTAGGACCTTACAGACAGAAGCGCTGCAGTGACATCCGTTGATGCACTGAGCTACCGCTACCGGTTTGGTGGATGACGGGTGGAAGAAGGAAGCCATATTGGCATATAAAGTGTGATAATTAATGCAGATATAAGTGGCAGTACAAACATAAAATGAATGTAAAATGGAAATGGTAATTCTGTGACCCGGAGTGTCGGGCAGATGTGTGTTATACACCAACAGCAATCAACGACAAGGGAAGTGATTGTTTCACACTTTTTTAATTGACTCGACATTATGAGAAGGCCAAGAAATGTATTGCAGTCGCGAAAATATTAAAAGTATCAAAGATAAATGGCCATTAATAAGGAAAAAGAATGCGCAGTACCTAATTGTTATGTGTGAATGATATGTATGAATAACATACTATAATATTTTTGGTCTTTGATTTTTAAAGACAGAACAATTTTTAATTTGATATTTATTTCGTAATACATAGCGCAACGTTTCGGAAATTATTTGTTTCCATCATCAGGCATAAATGAAATAAATATATTATTTTAGGAAAAATAATTTTCATAATTACGTGTAAATATTATTTGTGCCAAGTGTAAAATTTACGTACTATAGAGAAAGTTACGTTAATTCAATTTTGGAACTCATACCATAACGAGAATGTGGATAAATACAGTTGCTAAATTAAGAGAAAAAAATATTCTAACACGTTATGTAGCCGCAATCCCTGTTTGGTGGGTCCTTAATGGCGAAAAAACAATCGAAAGCAAAACGTTCGTCCTGACGAAACCTGTACAAGCATTACATAACTTTACACTACGTATATTACTCCGAATATACGTAGGTATACGATAAAGAAACTAGAGGTGCTACAGAATGGCGCAGACTTTCTCGTAGTAAAGTTTTCTAAATTCCTTGCTGTGGTCTGGCTTTAAGGTCTTGCTCCATTTTCTGGCCAGCTGCCATCTATCGTCACACATAGTACATGTTTTTCAACTTTTAGCTTTCCTAGTAGTACAACCTAATTATTACTTCAAGAACATTAAAAAAAGAGTAAAACCTTGTCCTAAATAGAAATTTTCATTGAAGAATTTGAAGCGGTTTTTAAGAAAATGGCGATTAAGCCTTACTGTAAATTCGAAATTTGAAGCTCTTTTTCACAGGAATCTATTGAGTTTTCGAAATAGTTCATTTTAAAATAATTTGAAGCACTTTCACTTACAAATGTAATCGTGCATACCAAATTGCTGGAAATGTCCATAATAGCGGCGTGAGAGGTATTTCAAAAACATTACGTTTGTGTATTTTTTGAAAAAAGAAATGAATGCATCAAAATGAACTTTACGTCATATTGAAAAGTCTAATTAGTACTATCTATTGGAAAATTTTGAAGAAAAAAGTTGTAGCCATTTTTGAGAAAATGACGTTTGTGCGTTTCTGAAAATGCGGAATTTTGGGCTCCTTTTTACATACAACTGTTGAGTTTTCAAGAAACTTTGACATTATTTAAAGCATATATACTTATAAATATAATAATGTAAAGAAATTGCCTCTAATGTGAATATTACCGACTTGAGAGACAAGCTAATAAACTTTCATTTTTGAAATTTTTGAAAAAACAAAAGATTAGAGCAATATGGCGTTTATAACATGGTATATGGTTTGTTTGGCACTAACCCTACCAAAAATGTAATGAAAAATATTTGTAGCCGTTTTAGAGAAAATAATGTTTTTGTAAGTTTTTAAAATTGCAAACATTGCATGCACTATTGCACTGAAACTACTACAATTTCCAAAAGGATTACATGGACGTATTGAAAAACTTATTTAAGCATAACAAATTTCATTTCAAGGAAAAATCTGTCTTCAATTTTTGTAGTTGTAGGAAGACGCCCAAAAAATTCAAACTTTTGCAACTTTCAAAAATTCAGAGTTAACCGTGAAAATCGGGCATATGCCACCTTTATAAGTGTATTTTACCCTATTCTTACAAGCAAATTAAAGAAAAAATTGGAGCCGCTTTTGAAAAATGTTTTAAAATGTTCGGAGAGCTTCATATAAAGTATTTTTTGATCCCCAAATTTTAAAAAATGTTTTTCAAAATCTCAAAGCTGTAACTAACATTTATGTGCTTTAAATAAACGCAAAGAAAGTTTCTTGAAAATTCAACAGTTTTCTGGATAAATGAGCTGTAAATCCCGCATTTTCAGAAACGCTCAAAAGCGATTTCCATAAAATATCACTCCAAATTTTTCTTTTCAATTTTTTCCAACGGATAGTGCTAATTGCAGTTAAGTTCATTTTCATGTATTCATTTGTTTTCTCAAAAATTGCGCTAATGTAATTTTTTGAAATATCTCTCACGCCATTAAAATTCACATTTCCATCGATTTGTATCGGAAGTATTTCAAATGAAGGTTTTCGAAAACTCAATAGATTCGTGTAAAAAAGAGTTTTAAATTTCTAATTTACAGTAATGCTTAATCGCCATTTTCTAAAAACGGCTTAAATTTCTTGTAAGAATAGAGAACCGTTATTCACGGTTCACTCTGATTTTTCAATAATTGTAAAAGTTTGAATTTTTTTTCTGCGTCTTCAATAAGGTCCTGTGGATTCTTTTAGAAATTTTATTAGTTTTCGTGCATTAGTGCGTGCAATATTTGCAATTTTAAGAAATTACAGAAACAAGATTTTCGCAAAAAGGGCTCCAGATTTTTGCTTCCAATTTTTGGTAAGGTTAGTGTCAAACAAACCCTATACCATGACACAAATGCGATATTGCTATATTCTTTTGTTTTTTTCAAAAAATTCAAAAAGGTTTTTTTTACTTGTGTCTAACGTCGGCAATATTTACATTAGAGGCAATTACATTTCATTATTATATTTATGAGTACATAAACTTTAAATAATGTCAAGTAAAGTTTCTTTAAAACTTTACAGTTTTCTGTAAAAGTGAGCTCAAAATTTCGCATTATTAGAAACGCTCAAACGCTACTTTCTCAAAAATTGTTCCAAATTTATTCTTCAAATGTTTCAAAAAGATAGAGCCTATTGCACTGTCTGATATGACGTAAAGTTCTATTTGGTGTATCCTGTTGTTTTTTCAAAAATATACAAATGTAATTTTTTCAAATACTTTTCATAGCCGGTAATAAGGACATTTCCTTCAATTTGTATACATTATTGAATTTTTGAATGGAGGTGCTACAAATGACTTCAAATGAACCAATTCGAAAACTCAATAGATTCTTATGAAAAATACCTTCAAATTTCTCATTTACAGTAATGCTTAATCGCCATTTTCTTTATAACCGCTTCAAAGTTTTCAATGAAAATTTCTATTTAGGACGAGTTATTACGTGAAACGGTATGGAAAATAACAATAATCTCCTCTTCATTCGAACTTTCAAACCTATTTTCTTTTAGATTTTTTCATGATTTTTAGAAAATTTATAGCTTTCTGATGGAAAATTGAGAATACCGTTGTAATTGTCATTCAATTTCTAAATAGACGAATGTTACCAGACGCTTATAGCATTTTTAACATTGTGAAATCTTTTAAACGGCTGTCTTCTAAAATATAAGTCCTACGACGTTGAAATTCTGTATGGAAAATAAATACAATAATTCCTCTTCATTCGGAACTTTCAAAACCTATTTTTTAGATTTTTCATGATTTATAAAATTTATGTAGCCTTCGATGGAAAAATATGAATACAATTGTCATCGCCATTCAATTTGTGTTAGACGAATGTTATCAGACGCTTATAGCATTTTTAACATTGTGAAATCTTAAATGGCTGTAGTCTCTAAAATATGCCCTACGACACAGAAATTTGCATGGAAATATAACAATAATCTCCTCTTCATTTGAACTTTTCAAACCTATTTTTTTAGATTTTTTCAAGGATTTTAGAAAAATTGATAGCCTGATGGAAATTATGAATACCATTGTAATCGTCATTCAATTTAGTTAGACGAATAAGCATTGATTATAGCATTTTTAACATTGTAAATCTTTAAACGGCTGTATCTCCTACCGTATTCGCTCCCATGACGCTCAAATTTGCACATGGAAAAACAAATAATAATTTCTCTTCATTGGAACTTAAAACCATTTTTTTAGATTTTTCATGATTTTGTTCTTATAGCCTTCGATGAAAAAGTATGAATCCCATTGTAATCGCCATTCACTTCCAGTTAGGATGAATGTTATCAGACGTTTATAGCATTTTCACACGAAATTTTTAAACGGTATTGTATTTTCTAAAAATATAAGCCCTACGACGCTGAAATGGTATGGAAATATAACGCTAATCTCCTTCATTTGAACTTTCAAACCCATTTTTTAGATTTTTCATGATTTTAGAAAGTTTATAGTCGATGGAAAATTATGAATAATATTGTAATCGCTTATTCAATTTCTACTTAGGACGAATGTTATCAGACGCTATAGCATTTTAATACTGTGAAATCTTTTAAACGGCTGTATTTCCATACAAAGATTTCACTCCTACGACGCTGAAATTTGCATGGAAAGCAATAATAATTCTCTTCATTCTAACTTTCAAACCTATTTTTTAGATTTTTTCATGATTTTAGAAAATTATTAGCTTTCGATGGAAATATAATACCATTGTAATCGTCATTCAATTTGAAGTTAGGTCGAATGTTATCAGACGCTTATAGCATTTTTAATATCAGAAATCTTTAAACGGCTGTATCTCCTAAAGATTCGTTCTACGACGCTCAAATTTGCATGGAAAATAACAATAATCTCCTCTTAATTGGAACTTGAACCACTTTTAGATTTTTCATGATTTTAGAAAATTTATATTTTTTGATGAAAAAGCAGGAATCCCATTAATCGTCATTCAATTTCCAGTTAGGACGAATGTTATCAGACGTTTATAGCATTTTTCAAGCATTAAAATCTTAAACGGCTGTATCTCCTAAAGTATCTGCTTTACGACGCTGAAATCTGCATGGAAAATTACAATAATTTCCTCTTATTCGAACTTTCAAACCTATTTTTTAGATTTTTTCATGATTTTAGAAAATTGCAGCCTTCGATGAAAAAATTATGAATACCATCGTAATCGTCATTCAATTTCCAGTTAAGACGAATGTTATCAGACGCTTATAGGATTTTTTAACATTGTGAAATCTTTAACGGCTGTTTCTTCTAAAATATAAGCCTTACGACGCTGAAATTTGCATGAAAATAACAATAATCTCCTTCATTCGAACTTCAAACTTCACTTTAGATTTTTTCATGATTTTAGAAATTTATAGCTTGATGGAAAATTATGAATACCGTTGTAACTGCCATTCAATTTCCAAATAGGACGAATGTTATCAGACGCTTATAGCATTTTTAACATTGTGAAATCTTTAAACGGCTGTATCTTCTAAAATATAAGCCCTACGACGCTGAAATTTGCATGGAAAATTAACAATAATCTCCTCTTCATTCGAACTTTCAAACCTATTTTTTTAGATTTTTTCATGATTTTATAAAATTTATAGCCTTCGATGGAAAAATTATAAATACAATTGTCATCGTCATTCAATTTCCAGTTAGGACGAATGTTATCAGACGCTTATAGCATTTTTAACATTGTTAAATTTTTAAACGGCTGTATCTCTCCTGTAAAATATAAGCCCTACGACGTTGAAATTTGTATGGAAATATAACAATAATCTCTCTCTTCATTTGAACTTTTAAACCTATTTTTTTAGATTTTTTCATGATTTTAGAAAATTGATAGCCTTAGATGGAAAAAATTATGAATACCATTGTAATCGGGTCATTCAATTTGTTAGACGTAATGTTATCAGGGACGTTTATAGCATTTTAACATTGTGAAATCTTTAAACGGCTGTATCTTCCTAAAGTATCGCCCATGACGCTCAAATTCTGTATGGAAAAACAAATAATAATCTCCTCTTCATTGGAACTTTCAAAACCTATTTTTTTAGATTTTTTCATGATTTTAGAAAATTTATAGCCTTCGATGGAAAATTATGAATACCATCGTACTGCCATTCAATTTCCAGTTAGGACGAATAAGACAGACGCTTATAGCATTTTTAACATTGTGAAATATTTAAACTGGCTGTATCTCTAAAATATAAGCCTTACGACGCTGGAAATGGTATGGAAAATGACAATAATCTTCTCTTCATTCGAACTTTCAAACCTATTTTTAGATTTTTTCATGATTTTAGAAAATTTATAGCTTTCGATGGAAAATTATGAATACTGTTGTAATTGTCGTTCAATTTCCAATAGGATGAATGTTAATAGACGCTTATAGCATTTTACATTGTGAACAATTCCAAACGGCTGTAACTCCTAAAATATAAGCCCTACGACGCTGAAATTTGCGTTGAAAAATAACAATAATCTCCTCCTTTGTCTGAACTTCAAATCTTATTTTTATTTTTTCTGATTTTAGAAAATTTATAGCCTTTCGATGGAAAAATTATGAATACCATTGTAATTCTTATTCAATTTCCAGTTAGGGACGAATGTTATTTGACGGTTATAGCATTTTAACATTGTGGAATCTTTAAACGGCTGTATCTCCTAAAATATAAGCCCTCCTAGACGCTGAAATTTGCAAGATAATTAACAATAATTTCATTCAAATCTTTCAAACCTATTTTTTATTTTCGATTTTAGAAAATTTATAGCCTTCGATGAAAACATTAATACCTAATGTAATCGTTGTTCAATTTCCAGTTAGGACAAATGTTATCAGACGCTTATAGCATTTTTAACATTGCAAAACTTCTTTTTAGACGGCTGTATCTTCTAAAATATTAGCCCTACGATGCTGAAATTTGCATGGAAAATAACAATAATCTCCTTCATTCGAACTTTCAAACCTATTTTTTTAGATTTTTTCATGATTTTATAGAATTTATATTCTGATGGAAAAATTAGTAACATAATTATTACCGTCATTCAATTTGTTGAATGAATGTTACTGACGCTTATATTTAACATTGTGAAATTCAACGGCTGTATCTCCTAAAATATGCTTCCTACGACGTTAAAATTTGTATGGAAATATACAACACAATCTCCTCTCTTCATTTGAACTTTCAAACCTATTTTTTTAGATTTTTTCATGATTTTAGAAAATTGATAGCCTTAGATGGAAAAATTATGAATTACCATTGTAATCGTCAATCAATTTGCAGTTAGACGAATAAAGTCAGACGTTTATATTTTCACATTGTGAAACCTTAAACGGCTGTATCTCCTGTAAAAGTATTCGGCCCTACGACGCTGAAATTTGTAATGGAAAATAATAGCTAATCTCCTCTTCATTCGAACTTCTCTACAATTTCATTTTTTAGATTTTTCATGATTTTAGAAAATTTATAACCTTCGATGGAAAAATTATGAATACCATCGTAATCGCTACCTCAATTTGGGAGTTAGGGACGAATGTTACTAGACGCCTAGCATTTTTTAACATTGTGAAATATTTAAACGGCTGTATCTTCTAAAATATGTTCCCATGACGCTGAAAATTTGCATGGCAAAATAACAATAATTCTCTCATTCACACTTTCAAACCTATTTTTTTAGATTTTTAATACTTTGGCAAATTTATAGCCTCTGATGAAAAAATTATGAATACCATTGTAATCGTCATCCACCCCAGTTAGACGAAATGTCCATCGCAGATCGCTCTTATGTGCATTTTTTAACATTGTGTGAAATCTTAAACGGCTGTATCTCTCCTATAATATAAGCCCTAAGGACGCTGAAATTTGTACATGGAAAATTAACAATAATCTCCTCTCTTCATTCGAACCTTTAAACGTATTTTTTTAAATACCGATTTTAGAAATGTATATCCTTCTGATGGAAAATTGTGAATACCATTAATCGCGTCATTCACATTCCAGTTAGGACGAATGTTGGTCAGACGTTTATAGCATTTTCAGATTGTGAAATCTTTAAACGGTTGTATCTCCTAAAATATTCGCCATACGACGCTGAAATTTGGAATCGAAAAATAACACACCCTCTTATCTGAACTTTCAAACCTATTTTTTAGATTTTTTTCATGATTTTAGAAAATTTATAGCCTTCTGATGGAAAAGTTATGAATACCATTGTAATCGTCATTCAATTTCCAGTTAGGACAAATGTTATCAGACAGTTATAGCATTTTAACATTGCAGAAATTTCTTAAACGGCTGTACCTCCTAAAAATATAAGCCCTACGACGCTGAATTTTTGCATGGAAATATAACAATAATCTCTCATTTGAACTTTCAAACCTATTTTAGATTTTTTCATGATTTTAGAAAATTTATAGCCTCGATGGAAAAAATTGCGAATCACCTAATACCGTCATTCACCCCCATAGGGACGAATTTATCAGACGCTTATAGCATTTTTTACATTGTAAATCTAAACGGCTGTATCTCCTAAAATATAAGCACTGCGACGCTGAAATTTGCATGGAAAATAACAATAATCTCCTCTCTTCTAATTGAACTTTCAAACGTATTTTTTAGATCCTTTTCATGATTTTGTGGAAAATGTGTGAGCCTCTGATGGAAAATTATGAATACCATTGTAATCGTTTGTCATTCACTTTCCAGTTAGACGAATGTTATCAGACGTTTATAGCATTTTTAACATTGTGAAATCTTTAAACGGCTGTATCTCCTAAATATAAGCACTGCGACGCTGAAATTTGTGATGGAAAAAATTAACAAAAATCTCCTCATCTGAACTTTCAAACCTATTTTTTGAGATTTTTCATTATTTTAGAAAATTTATAGCCTTTGATGGAAAAAATTATGAATACCACAATCGTCATTCAATTTTCATAAACAATGTTATCAGACGGTTATGGCATTTTTAACATTGTGGAATCTTTAAACGGCTGTATCTCTAAAATATAAGCCCTACGACGCTGAAATTTGTAAGGATAATTAATAATAACTCCTTCATTCAAAATTTCATACCTATTCTTTTAGATTTTTCATGATTTCAGAAAATTTATAGCCTGATGGAAAAATTAGGAATACCATCGTAATCGTCATTCAATTTCAGTTAGACAATGTTATCAGACGCTTATAGCATTTTAATAGAAATTTTTTAAACGGCTGTATCTTCTAAAATATAAGCCCTACGACGCTGAAATTTGCATGGAAATATAACAATAATCTCCTCTTTATTCGAACTTTCAAACCTATTTTAGATTTTTTCATGATTTTAGAAAATTTATAGCCTTAGATAGAAAAATTATGAATACCGTTGTAATCGTCATTCACTTTCCAGTTAGATTTATCGTTATCAGTTGTTTATAGCATTTTTCAACATGTGAAATCTTTAAACGGCTGTATCTCCTAAATTATTCTCTCATACGACGCTGAAATTTGCATCGAAGAATAATCTCCCTTTATCTGAACTTTCAAACCTATTTTTAGATTTTTTCATGATTTTAGAAAATTTATAGCCTTCTTGATGAAAAGTTATGACTACCATTGTAATCGTCATTCAATTTCCAGTTAGAATAAATGTTATCAGACGGTTATAGCATTTTTTAACATTGTGAAATCTTTAAACGGCTGTATCTCCTAAAATATAAGCCTCATGACGCTGAAATTTGTATGAAATATAACAATAATCTCCTCTTCATTTGAACTTTCAAACTTATTTTTAGATTTTTTCATGATTTTAGAAAAAATTTATAGCTGATGGAAAATTATGAATACCATTGTAATCGTTGTTCAATTTCAGTTAGGAATGAATGTTATCAGACGTGTTGTAGCATTTTAACATTGTGAAATCTTTAAACGGCTGTATCTTTCTAAAAATATGCTCTGATGACGCTGAAATTTGCATGGAAAATAACAATAATCTCCTCTTTTATTCGAACTTTCAAACCATTTCTTATAGATTTTTCATGATTTTGAAATTTGAGTAATTTTCTGATGGAAAAGGTGAATACCATTGTAATCGTCATTCACCCCCAGTTAGGACAAAATGTTATCAGAAAGTTATAGCATTTTTAATATCGTGAAATTTTTAAACGGCTGTATCTCCTAAATAGTAAGCCCTACGACGCTGAAATTTGTAAGGAAATATAACAATAAATCTCTCCTCTTCATTTGAACTTTCAAACCTATTTTTTAGATTTTTTCTATGATTTTGAAAGTTTATAACTTCGATGAAAAATTATGAATAACATTGTAATCGTCATTCAATTTCCACTTAAAACGAATGTTTTCAGACGCTTATAGCATTTTTACAATTGTGAAATCTTAAACGGCTGTACTTCCAAAGTATCGCCTTACGACGCTGAAATTTGGTATGGTGAAAAATAACAATAATCTCCCTCTTCATTCGAACTTTCAAACCTATTTTTGATTTTAATGATTTTATAAAATTTATAGCCTTCGATGGAAAAATTATGAATACCATTGTAATCGTCATTCAATTTCCAGTTAGGACGAATGTTATCAGACGTTTATAGCATTTTTAACATTGTGAAATCATTAAACGGCTGTATCTCCTAAAATATAAGCCCTACGACGCTGAAATTTGCATGGAAAATTAAATAATAATCTCCTCTTCACCTGAACTTCAAACGTATTTTTTAGATTTTTCATGATTTTAGAAAATGTATAGTCTTCTGATGGAAAAATTTGAATACCATTGTAATCGTTAATTCACTTTCCAGTTAGGACGAATGTTATCAGACGTTTATAGCATTTTTAACATTGCGAAATCTTAAATGGCTGTATCTCCTAAAATATTCAAGCATACGACGCTGAAATTTGAAATCGAAAATAACGATAATCTCCTTTATCTGAACTTTCAAACCTATTTTTTAGATTTTTTCATGAATTTAGAAAATTTATAGCCTTCTTGGGATGGAAAAGTTAAAATACCATTGTAATCGTCATTCAATTTCCAGTTAGGACAAATGTTATCAATGGTTATAGCATTTAAATATCAGAAATTTTAAACGGCTGTATCTCCTAAAACATAAGCCCTACGACGCTGAAATTTGCATGGAAATAAAACAATAATTCTCTTCATTTGAACTTTGAAACCATTTTTTTAGATTTTTTCATGATTTTAGAAAATTTATAGCCTTCGATGGAAAATTATGAATACCATTGTAATCGTCATTCAATTTCCAGTTAGACGAAAAGTGGCAATGTTATCAGACGCTTTATAGCATTTTTTTTAACATTGTGAAATCTTCAAAACGGCTGTATTCCTAAAATATATGCGCATCTACGACGCTGAAATTTGTAATAAGGAAAAATAACACACCCTCTATCTGAACTTCAAACGTATTTTTTAGATTTTTCATGATTTTAGAAAATGTATATCTTCTGATGGAAAAATTATGAATACCATTGTAATCGCTGGTTCACTTTCCAGTTAGACGAATGTTATCAGACGTTTATAGCATTTTTAACATTGTGAAATTTTTAAACGGTTGCATTCTAAAATATTCGCCATAATGACGCTGAAATGGTATGGAAAATTAACAAAATCTCCTCTATCTGAACTTAAACCTATTTTTAGATTTTTCATGATTTTAGAAAATCTATAGCCTTCTGATGGAAAAATTATGAATACCATTGTAATCGTGATTCAATTTCCAGTTAGACGAATGTTATCAGACGGTGATGGCATTTTAATATTGTGGAATCTTAAATCAATACCAAATATAATTCGCCGACGCTGAAATTTGTAAGATACTCAATAATAATCTCCTCTTCATTCAAACTTCTAAACCTATTTTTTAGATTTTGATGATTTAGAAAATTTATAGCCTTCAGATGGAAAAATTATGAATACCATCGTAATCGTCATTCAATTTCAAATAGACGAATGTTATCAGACGCTTATAGCATTTTTAACATTAAAAAATCTTTTAAACGGCTGCATTCTAAAATATAAGCCTTACGACGCTGAAATTTGCATGGAAAATAAATAATAATCTCTCCTCATCTGAACTTTCAAACCTATTTTTAGATTTTGTAATGATTTTATAAAATTTATAGCCTTCATGAAAAATTATATCAACATTGTAATCGTCATTCAATTTCCACATAGGACGAATGTTATCAGACGCTATAGCATTTGCACATTGTGAAATCTTTAAACAGCTGTATCTCCTAAAGTATTAGCCCTACGACGCTGAAACTTGCATGGAAAATTAACAATAATCTGTTCTACATTCGAACTTTCAAACGTATTTTTTTTCATTTTTTCATGATTTTAGAAAATTTATAGCCTTCGATGGAAAAATTATGAATACCATTGTAATCGCCATTCACATTCCAGTTAGACGAATGTTATCAGGACGTTTATAGCATTTTTCAGGATTGTGAAATCTTTAAACGGCTGTATCTCCTAAATATTCGCCATACGACGCTGAAATTTGTAATGGAAAAATAACAATAATCTCCTCTTCATTCGGAACATTCAACTCTATTTTTAGTTTTCTCATGATTTTTAGAAAATTTATAGCCTTCGATGGAAAATTCATAGTCACTCATAGTAATCGTCATTCAATTTCCAAATAGGACGAATGTTATCAGACGCTTATAGCATTTTTAACATTGTGAAATCTTAAACGGCTGTATTTCCGTAAAATATAAGCACTATGACGCTGAAATTTGCATGAAAATAATAATAATCTCCTCTTCATTCGAAGTTTCAAACGTATTTTTTGATTTTTTCATGATTTAGAAAATGTATAGCCTTCGATGGAAAAATAATGAATACCTTTGTAATCGTCATTCAATTTCCAGTTAGGACGAATGTTATCAGACGTTTATAGTATTTTAACATTGTAATATTTAAACGGCTGTATCTCCTTAAATATTCGCTACAATGACGCTGAAATTTGCATGGAAAATTAACAAAATCCTCTCTTTCGGAACTTCAAACCTATTTTTTGAGATTTTTTCTATGATTTTATATAAATTAGTAGCCTTCTGATGGAAAAATTATGAATACCATTGTAATCGTCATTCACTTTCCAGTTAGGACGAATGTTATCAGACGTTTATAGCATTTTTAACATTGTAGAAATCTTAATTTATTGTATCTCCTAAAACATGCCCGCCATACGACGCTGAAATTTGTATATGAAAAATTAACAAAAATCTCCTCTTCATTCGAACTTCAAACCTATTTTTTGAGATTTTTTCATGATTTTAGAAAATCTATAGCTTTCTTATGGAAAAAATTATGAATAACATTGTAATCAGATTCAATTTCCAGTTAGACGAATGTTATCAGACGGTATGGCATTTTAACATTGTGGAATCTTTAAAACGGCTGTATCTCCTAAAATATAAGCCCCATGACGCTGAAATTCCAAGGATACCTTAATAATAATCTCCTCTTCATTCAAACTTTCACTTATTCTTTTAGATTTTTAATGATTTTAGAAAATTTATATCTTCTGATGGAAAAATTATGAATACCATCGTAATCGTCATTCAATTTCCAGTTAGACAATGTTATCAGACACTTATAGCATTTTTAACATTGTGAAATCTTTACACGGCTGTATCTTCTAAAATATAAGCCTCATGACGTCTAAATTTGTACATGAAATAACAATCTCCCTTCATTCGAACTCGCAAACCTATTTTTTTAGATTTTTTGATGATTTTAGAAAATTTATAGCCTTCGATGGAAAAATTATGAATACCATCAATCGTCATTCAATTTCCAGTTAGGACGAATGTTATCAGACGCTATAGCATTTTTAACATTGTGAAATATTTAAACGGCTGTATCTTCTAAAATATAAGCCTTACGATTTTTCGAAATTTGCATGAAAAATTACAATAATCTCCTCTTCATTCGAACTTTTCAAACCTGTTTTTAGATTTTAATGATTTTATAAATTTATAGCCTCTTGATGGAAAAATTATGAATACCATTGAAATTTGTCATTCAATTTCAGTTAGATGAATACATTGCACGTTTATAGTATTTTTTAACATTGTAGAAATATTTAAACGGCTGTATCTCCTATAATATAAGCCCCATGACGCTGAAATTTGCATGGAAATATAACAATAATCTCCTCTTCATTCGAACTTTAAAAGGATTTTTTTCATGATTTTAGAAAATGTATAGCCTTCGATCGAAAAATTCATGAATACCATTGTAATCGTCATTCACATTCCAGTTAGGACGAATGTTATCAGACGTTTATATAGCATTTTTCAGATTGTGAAATCTTTAAACGGCTGTATCTCTAAAATATTCGCCATACGACGCTGAAATTTGAATCGAAAATAACAATAATCTCCTCTTTATTCGAACTTTCAAACCTATTTTTAGATTTTTCATGATTTTAGAAAATTTATAGCCTTCGATGGAAAAGTTAAATGACCATTGTAATCGTCATTCAATTTGAAGTTAGACAAAATGTTATCAGACGGTTATAGCATTTTTAACATTGTGAAATTTTTAAACGTATTGTATCTCATAAAATATAAGCCCATGACGCTGAAATTTGCATGGAAATATAACAATAATCTCTCTTCATTTTGAATCCTTTCAACCTATTTTTTAGATTTTTTCATGATTTTAGAAAATTGATAGCCTTCGATGGAAAAATGGCGAATACCATTGTAATCGCCATTCAATTTCAGTTAGACGAATGTTATCAGACGCTTATAGCATTTTTAACATTAGAAATCTTAAACGGCTGTATCTCCTAAAATATAAGCACTACGACGTTGAAATTTGCATGGAAAATAACAATAATCTCTCTTCATTCGAACTTTCAAACGTATTTTTTAGATTTTTCAAGGATTTTTAGAAAATGTATAGCCTTTCGATGGAAAATTATGAATACCAATAAATCGTCATTCACTTTCCAGTTAGGACGAATGTTATCATAGACGTTTATAGCATTTTAACATTGTGAAATCTTTAACGGCTGTGTATCTCCAAAATATTCGCCATACGACGCTGAAATTTGCAAGGAAAATTAACAAAAATCTCCTTCATTCGAACTTTCAAACCTATTTTTTGAGATTTTTTCATGATTTTAGAAAATTCATAGCCGATGGAAAAATTATGAATACCATTGTAATGTGTGATTCAATTTCCAGTTAGACGAATGTTATCAGACGGTGATGGCATTTTTAACATTGTGGAATCTTAAACGGCTGTATCTCCTAAAATATAAGCCCTATGACGCTGAAATTTGCAAGGATAATTAACACACCCCTTCATTCAAACTTTCATACCTATTCTTTTAGATTTTTAATGATTTGAAAATTTATAGCTTGATGGAAAAATTATGAATACCATCGTAATCAGTCATTCAATTTCAGTTAGACAAATATTATCAGACACTTATAGCATTTTAATATTGTGAAATCTTTTACACGGCTGTATCTTTCTAAAATATAAGCCCTAATGACGCTCAAATTTGTATGGAAAATAACAATAATCTCCTCTTCATCTGAACTTTCAAACCTATTTTTTAGATTTTTTGATGATTTTAGAAAATTTATAGCCTTCGATGGAAAACAGGAATACTCATCGTAATTGCCATTCAATTTAGTTAGACGAATGTTATCAGACGCTTATAGCATTTTTAACATTGTGAATATTTAAACGGCATTCTAAATATAAGCCTTACGACGCTGAAATCTAAAAGTGGGAAAAATAACAATAATCTCCTCTTCATTCGAACTTTCAAACCTATTTTTAGATTTTTTAATGATTTTATAAAATTTATAGCCTTCGATGGAAAAAAATTATGAATACCATTGTAATCGCTATTCAATTTCCAGTTAGGGACGAATGGGTTATCAGACGTTTATAGCATTTTTTAACATTGTGAAATCTTTAAACGGCTGTATTCCTATAATATAAGCTCCTACGACGCTGGAAATTTGCATGGAAAATTAACAATCTCCTCTCATTCGAACTTTAAACGTATTTTTTTTCTACATCTGGAAAAAATGTATAGCCTTCTGATGAAGAATTATGAATACCATTGTAATCGTCATTCACATTCCAGTTAGGATTTAGAATGTTATCAGACGTTTATAGCATTTTTCAGATTGTGAAATTAAACGGCTATCTCTTAAATTATCTGCCATATTGACGCTGAAATTTGAATCGAAAATAACAATAATCTCTCTTTATTGAACTTTCAAACCTATTTTAGATTTTTTCATGATTTAGAAAAAATTTATAGCCTTCGATGGAAAAGTTAAAAATACCATTGTAATCAAGCCATTCAATTTCCAGTTAGGACAAATGTTATCAGACGGTTATAGCATTTTTAATATTGTGAAATTTTTAAACGGCTGTATTCCAAAAATATAAGTCCTACGACGCTGAAATTTGCATGGAAATATACAATAATTCTCTTCATTTGAATCCTCAAACCTATTTTTTTAGATTTTTTCATGATTTTAGAAATTGATAGCCTTTCGATGGAAAAATTATGAATACCATTGTAATCGCTTTTCATTCAATTTCCAGTTAATGAATGTTATCAGACGCTTATAGCATTTTTAATATTGTGAAATCTTTTAAAACGGCTGTATCTCTTAAAATATAAGCTCCCATGACGTTGAAATTTGTATGGAAATATAATAATAATCTCCCTCTTCATTTGAACTTTCAAACTCTATTTTTTTAGATTTTTTCATGATTTTAGAAAATTGACAGTCTTAGATTGCAAAAATTATGAATACCATTGTAATTTCAAGTCATTCAATTTGCAGTTAGACGAATGTTACTGTAGATGTTTATAGCATTTTTAACATTGTGAAATCTTTAAACGGCTGTATTCTCCCAAAGTATTCGCCCTACGACGCTCAAATTCTGTATGGAAAAACAACAATAATCTCCTTCATTGGAATCCAAACCTATTTTTTTAGATTTTTTCATGATTTTAGAAAATTTATAGCCTTCGATGGAAAAATTATGAATACCATTGTAATCGTCATTCAATTTCCAGTTAGGACGAATGTTATCAGACGTTTATAGCATTTTTCACATTGTGAAATCTTTAAACCGCTGTATCTCCTATACATAAGCCCTACGACGCTGAAATTTGCATGGAACAATAATAATTCCTCTTCATCTGAACTTTTAAACGTATTTTTTTCATGATTTTAGAAAATGTATAGCCTCTGGATGGAAAAATTATGAATAATTATTGTAATCGTCATTCACATTCCAGTTAGGAATGTTATCAGACGTTTATAGCATTTTCAGATTAATAGAAATCTTTTAAACGGCTGTATCTCCTAAAATATTCGCTATACGACGTTGAAATTTGAATCGAAAAATACACAATCTCTCTTTATTCGAACTTTCAAACCTCATTTTTTAGATTTTTCATGATTTTAGAAAATTTATAGCCTCTGATGGAAAAGTTATGAATACCATTGTAATCGTCATTCAATTTCCAGTTAGGACAAATGTTATCAGACTGTTATAGCATTTTAATATTCTAAAATTTCAAACAGCTGTATCTCCTAAACTATTAGCCCTACGTCGGTAAAATTTGCATGGAAGAATAACAATATCTCTTTTACATTCACTCTTTCCAGCCTATTTTTTTAAAATTTTTCATGATTTTAGAAATTTTCTAGCCTTCGATGGAAAAAATTTGAATACAATTAAATTCGCCATTCAATTTCCAGTTAGGACGAATGTTTTCAGAAGTTTATAGCGTTTAATAATTCTGAAATCTTTAAACAGCTGTATCTCCTAAAGTATTCGCTTGATGACGCTGGAAATCTGTATGGAAAATTACAATAATTTCTTCATCTGAACTTTCAACCTATTTTAGATTTTTTCATGATTTTAGAAAAATTTATAGCCTTCGATGGAAAAATTATGAATACCATCGTAATCGTCATTCAATTTCTAGTTAGGACGAATGTTATCAGACGCTTATAGTATTTTTTAACATTGTGAAATCTTTTAAACGGCTGTATCTCCTCCTAAAATATTAGCCCTACGACGCTGAAATTTGCATGGAAAATAACAATAATCTCCTTCATCTGAACTTTCAAACTCATTTTTAGATTTTAATGATTTTATAAAATTTATAGCCTCTTGATGGAAAAAATTATGAATACCATTGTAATTGTTAAATTTGGAAATTTATGCCTACAGTTTAATAGGTATTTTGTGATGTGAACCCTCCAGTGAAGCCATCAATCATCTTAGAAGACCATCTGAGAAGAAAACACATCCATTATTTATAAGGTTTATTCATGTAATTAGGTTTAACATGGTACCATATGAATAACTTTTTTAACCTTAATTTCTCTTAAAAGGTAATACTTTACAGTTAAACTGTGATCTCATGGCTATGAGAAGGTTTTGGAAACCTGAGATTTTGTTAGTAAGAGCTAAGCTTTGCCTTAGTAGGATCTGAGAAAAATTTATGTTTTATAAAGAATTTTTCTCATTTCAAAATACTTTATTTATTATAAGAGAACTTACGTGTCCTACTGGATTCTTCTATCAAAACTGCATCTACTTCAAATTTAGGACTTTGACACCTCTATCCAATTTTGTAGCTTCAGATTTGATGTTTTGGCCAATTTGAAACATTTTCAATCTGTATTCTGAGTAGCAGCTACAGTGCTCAAGTGGACTCACAGGGTTCGCTAGCATCGCACAGGTGTCAAGAGGGTCACATACCCTGCAGGCGTTACCCTTACGTATTCTTTGGCAAAGAGGTTCCAAATTATCGATCCATGCTCCCCGCCGCTGTAACCCCTTCATGGCTGTTTCCCCTTCACCAACCCCTATATAAAGCGTGCGCTTCGCGCACCAGGCTCTGCCTTTGTTCTTCTCTTGTACAAAGCCCTCTCTCATTTTGCTTTTCGTGATGTAGTTTTGACTTTTCTAGTATAGAGCCCGGCTCCCCAGAGTCGTTATGATAAACTGTACAAAGCCTTCTCTTTGTTCTTCTTGTACAAAGCGCTCTCTCATTTTTGTTGTCGGCTGCATCCAGTGATGCAGTTTTGTTGATTCCTTTTCACAGAGCCCGGTCTTTCCAGAGTCGTTATACGCATTAATTTGTAATAGTATAGCAAATAGTAGTTTTTAATTTTTTCCTGCTGAAGTATGTTAGCTTAAGCACTCAATAGATCAGCTTATGAAGATGACTGTACACATTGTTTCTCATTACGTCAGTAAAGCCTGGAGCTGTTGTTTTTTATTGTTGGTTGCCTTTGAACCAAATAACATATTAATGAAATTGAGGTATATGTAAACAAATTTAATGTGTTGATTTGACTTGAAATGAACTCTTACTTTGAAATGTTAATGATTTACTAATGGTTTATGTTGTTTGCAGCTCGTTTAATACAAATGTTATGTTATGTATGTCGCTGACCTCTGATTGGTGAGGAGGTGCAGCTACGTTTACTGCGCACATTTGCGAACGTTGTTAATGCTGCAGTTCCTGCAGGCGGCGACGGCACTCTGGCCGCTTTTGGCAATTTATAGCAGTGCTCCTGCTGGGAGTGTGTCGGCGCTCGGCCGCATTCGGTACACGGAGACTACGTAAAGGCGTTTGCTTGGTCCGTGCGGTAGCTCAACCGCGGCCCTTGTTGCAACGTCAGCCGGCCCCGCAGCCGCGGGGTATAAAGTCGGCTGGCAGCCGTCACCGGCACGCAGCGGGGTCACGTGCTGACCTTGTATGCGGTACGCTGATCGGCGCTCGTGTCTAGGAACAGCGCCTTGTTCAGCGAGCAGCGGGCGGGCGCCTGTACCGCTCACTCTCGCTTACGCGTAAACTTGTTGCATTCCTATGTTGTATGGTTACGAAAGGTGCAGGTAAGAAATCCATTTCAAGCACTTGTATTGTGCAATTCAATGAAAGTTTGTTCCATGGCTCATGTAGTCTTGTTTATCACGAATGTTATGTAAGAAAAAGAAGGCCTAAATACGGCTTCTTTAGTAAATTTGTTTATATACGTTTCTATCTACCTCATCCAAATTGGCATTCAGCAGATTATAAGACAGTATTTCTGTGTGTGTTAGCGTTGATGTTGCTGATGCGCTACTAAGTTAGTGTTCACCTTTTGTTATAAGGTTTATGTTTGAATTTTCAGCTTCCTGCCCTAAAGTGGCTTTTTCAAGAGGTCGACTGAAACACAATTCTTTTGTATGTCGGCGGCATTTTAACGCGCCTTTGTTCATGGAGACGGCCTCGACCGTCCTTCATCTTTGTTTGTAAATTGTAATCTGCTTTGTTTTCCCTGCAGCTGCTTTGCAACCTGCGCATCAGGAAAAAAACCAACATATGTAAAATTGTTTATGCAATAAAATGTATTGTGTTGAAAGTTATTTGATTGTCATGATTCTGATTTGAGATCCTATAAAGTTGTGATACCTTTCATTAAAAAAACCTGGGGCGTCCATTTGAAAAGTTCAAGTGTGACGACAATCTTTTGAATTTCGATAGCTAGAAGCTGGTGTTATCAGACGTTTATAGCTTTTTTAACATTGTAAAATTTTAAACGTGTATCTCTTATAAAAAGCCCAGACGCTAAATTTTGCGGAAAATTAACAATAATTTTCTTCTTTCAATTTTTCAAACGTTTTTTTTTAGTTTTTTTTATGTTTTTAAAATGTATAGCCTTCGATGGAAAAATTATGAATACCATTGTAATCGTTTCATTTTCCAGTTAGAACGAATGTTTTTTGACGTTTAAAATTTTTCACATTTGAAAATTTAATCGGCTGTATCCCCTATAAATAAGCCCAGAACTGAAATTTGCATGGAAAATAAAAATCTCTCTTCATTCGAACTCAAACGATTTTTTAGATTTTTCATGTCTTTAGAAAATTTATAGCCTTCGATGGAAAAATTATGAATACCATTGTAATCGTCATTCAATTTCCAGTTAGGACGAATGTTATCAGATCTTTATAGCATTTTTAAAATCGTGAAATCTTTAAACGGCTGTATCTTCTAAAATATAAGCCCTACGACGCTGAAATTTGCATGGAAAAATAACAATAATCTCCTCTTCATTCGAACTTTAAACCTATTTTTTAGATTTTTTCATGATTTTATAAAATTTATAGCTCGATGGAAAATTATGAATACCATTGTAATCGTCATTCAATTTTCAGTTAGGACGAATGTTATCAGACGTTTATAGCATTTTTAACATTGTAAATCTTTAAACGGCTGTATCTCCTAAAATATAAGCCCTACGACGCTGAAATTTGCATGGAAATATAACAATAATCTCCTCTTCATTTGAACTTTCAAACCTATTTTTTTAGATTTTTTCATGATTTTAGAAAATTTATAGCCTTCGATGGAAAAATTATGAATACCATTGTAATCGTCATTCAATTTCCAGTTAGAACGAATGTTATCAGACGCTTATAGCATTTTTACATTGTGAAATCTTTTAAACGGCTGTATCTCTCTAAAAATATTCGCCCTACGACGCTCAAATTTGCATGGAAAATTAACAATAATCTCCTCTTCATTTTGAACTAAACCTATTTTTTTAGATTTTTTCATGATTTTAGAAAATTTATAGCCTTCGATGAAAAAGTTATGAATCCATTGTAATCGTCATTCAATTTCCAGTTAGGACGAATGTTATCAGACGTTTATAGCATTTTTCACATTGTGAAATCTTTAAACGCTGTATCTCTAAAGTATTGCTCCTACGACGCGGAAATTTGCATGGAAAAATAACAATAATTTCCTTCATTCGAACTTTCAAACCTATTTTTTTAGATTTTTTCATGATTTTAGAAAATTTTATAGCCTTCGATGGAAAAATTATGAATACCATTGTAATCGTCATTCAATTTCCAGTTAGGACGAATGTTATCAGACGCTTATAGCATTTTTAACATTGTGAAATCTTTAAACGGCTGTATCTTCTAAAATATAAGCCCTACGACGCTGAAATTTGTATGGAAAAATAAAAAATCTCCTTTTTTTTCGAACTTTCAAACCTATTTTTGGTTTTTTTTCATGATTTTTAAAAATACCCTTTTCGAGGGAAAAAATTTAATAATTGTAATCGTTTCAATTTCCAGTTGGGACAATTTTATCAAAATTTTTGGCTTTTTTAAATTTTGGGGAATCTTTAAACGGCTGTATTTAAAATATAAGCCCAACCTGTTTTTGCAGGAAATTAAAATAACTCCTTTCATTCAAATTTAAAACCTTTTTTTTTAGTTTTTTTCATGATTTTAGAAAATTTATGTTTTGAGGGAAAAAAATTATGAATACCATTGTAATCGCATTCAATTTCAGTTAGGACAATGTTATCGACGCTTATACATTTTTAACATTGTGAAATTTTTAAACCCTTTTTTCCCCCTAAATATGCCCTACGACGCTAAATTTGCTTTGAAAAAAAATTTAACCCTTTCAGGGGGACTTCCCAAACCTATTTTTAGTTTTTTTAAGATTTTAAAAATTTTAACTTCTGGAAAAATTAAATCCTCAATCGTCATTCAATTTCCAGTTGGGACGAATGTTATCAGCCCTTTTATAGCATTTTTTTGTAAAATTTTTAAACGGCTGTATCTTTAAATATAACCTTACGACGCTGAATTTTGCATAAAAAAAACAAAACCTTTCATTGAACTTTAAAACCCTATTTTTAGATTTTTAGATTTTAAAAAATTTTATACCCTTTCGAGGGAAAAAATTTTGAATACCATTGTAATCTTCTTTTTTTGTTAGACGAATGTTACCCCAGTTAGCATTTTACATTGTGAAATTTAAACGGCTTATTCTAAAATTTTGCCTACGACGCTGAAATTTGAGGGAAAATTTAACAAAATTTTTCATTGAACTTTCAAACCTATTTTTTGATTTTTTTGTTTTGAAAATTTATACCCTTTGATGGAAAAAATAATACCATTTAATCTTCATTCAATTTCCAGTTAGAAGAATGTTATCAGATTATAGCTTTTTTTCATTTAAATCTTTAAACGGCTGTATCCTAAAATATAGCCTACGACGCTGAAATTTGAAGGAAATTAAAAATAATCTTTCATTCAAACTTTAAACCTTTTTTTTTGTTTTTTTCATGATTTTAGAAAATTTATACCCTTCGATGGAAAAATTTTTAATCCCATGTAATCGCCATTCAATTTAGTTGGGACAATGTTATCGACGCTTATAGCATTTTTAACATTGTGAAATCTTTAAACGGCTGTATCTTTCAAAATATAAGCCCTACGACGCTGAAATTTGCATGGAAAAAATAACAATAATCTCCTCTTCATTCGAACTTTCAAACCTTTTTTTTAGATTTTCATGATTTTATAAAATTTATAGCCTTCGAGGGAAAAAAATTATGAATACAATTGTATCGTCATTCAATTTCCAGTTAGACGAATGTTATCAAAATTATAAGCTTTTTTAACATTGTAAATCTTTAAAGGGCTGTATCTTAAAATATAAGCCCTACGACGCTGAAATTTGATGAAAATAACAATAACTCCTTCTTTTGAATTTCAAACCTATTTTTAGATTTTTCATGATTTTAGAAAATTTATAGCCTATGATGGAAAAATTATGAATACCATTGTAATCGTCATTCAATTTCCAGTTAGGACGAATGTTACAGACGTTATAGCATTTTTAACTTTGGGAAAAAATCTTTAAACGGCTGTATCTCTAAAATATGCCCTACAACGCTAAATTTGCATGGAAAAATAACAATAATCTCTCTTCATTGGAACTTTCAAACCTATTTTTGATTTTTCATGATTTTAGAAAATTTATAGCCTTCTGAGGGAAAAATTATGAATCCCATTGTAATTGTCATTAAATTTTCCCATTAGACGAATGTTATCAAAACGTTTATAGCATTTTTACATTGTGAAATCTTTAAGGCTGTACTCAAAATTTTGCCCTACGACGCTGAAATTTGCATGGAAAAAACAAAAATTTCCCTCTTCATTGAACTTTCAAACCTTTTTTTGATTTTTTCATGATTTTAGAAAATTTATAGCCTTCGATGGAAAAATTATGAATACCTTTGTAATCGTCATTAAATTTTTAGTTGGGAACGAATGTTATCAGACGTTTATAGCATTTTAACATTGAAATCTTTAAACGGCTGTATTTTAAAATATAACCCCATAAAACCTCGGCGCTGATTGCGAAAAATAACAATAAATCTCTCTTCATTCCAAGACACATAAACTATTTTGATTTTTCATGATTTGAAATTTATGTTATGATTGAAAAAATTATAAAATATGATAATCGTCATTCATTTCAGTTGGACAGATATTATCGAACAGTTAACATTTTAACATTTGGAATCTTTAGTGCTGTGTATTATAAATATAAACCTCGACATGGTGCGAAAAAATTAACAACAATATTCTCGCTCTGTTTCAACATAAACCTCTTGCGATTTTTTCATGATTTAGAAAAATTTATATTATGACGAAAAAGTGTGAATACCATTCATAATCAAATGTTCAATTTTAGTTGGACAGATATCAAATAATAGCATTTAACAGGTGTTACAAATCTTTCAAACATTTGTATCATCAATGTTCATATAAACATCAAATTTTTGAAAATAATAATCTATCTTATTCGACATAAACCTATTTTTAATTTTTCATGATTTAAAATTATTATTGATGAAATTGTGAATATATCATAATCGTCATTAATTTCTGTTGGACGAATGTTGTATCAGACATTATCTTTTTAGTGTTGTAAATCATAATAAGCTGTCTTCTAAATATAGTATGTGGCGCTGAAATTGCATGAAATAATAAATCTATCTTCGTTCAGAACTTTTCCAAACCTATTTTTTGATTTTTAGCGTTATAAATTATATTATTCGATAAATTATAGATATGTGTAATCGTTATTCAGTTTTAGTTCAGGATAGATCATTATCGACGTTTATAATTTTATTGTGAAATGTTGACATTTATCTCTAAATATATTTCGACGCTTTAAATTGCAGAAATTAATAATAATCTATCTTTGTTCGAACTTTCAAACATTTTTAAATTTTTGTGATTTTAAAATCTACTTAACCTTGATGGAAAAATTATGAATATATTGTAAATCAATCATTCACTTTGAAATTAAGTTGAATCATTTATCAGACGATTTTATATTTTTTTATTATGAAATCATTAATATTTATATCTATAAATGTTATGTGACACTCAATTGCATCGAAAAATAACAATAATCTCTCTTTATTAAACATAAACCTATTTTTAAATTTTCCATGGTTTGAAAATTATAGTATTGATGAAAGATGTGAATATAGTGCAAATCAATCATACAATTTCAATTGGATAATGTTATCCAGTGGTTGCATTTTCAACAGTAAATCTTTAAACAGCTGTATCTCTCAATCTCAATGAACCTTCAAATTGAGAAAATATAACAATAATTCCCTCTGTTTTGAACTTTAAACCTATTTTTTAATTTTCAGTTTGAAAATTTATATTAAATGAGCATTATGATCTCATTATAATCAATCATTAAATTCAATTGGATGATCGTTATCAGATGTTATGCTTTTCACATTATTGTGAAATCTGCTGTACTTTAAATATTCATATAACATTCAGAAGTGCATAATAACAATAATCTCTCTTTGTTCAGTTTAAACCCTCTTTTAGGATTTTTTCCATGATTTTGAAATTTATATTATGATGACATTATAGAATATATTATAATCATCTTTCAAATTTCATTGATTAAATCTTTATCAGACAGTTATGCATTTTATGTGTAAAATTTTTAATAATATCTCAAATATAGCCTGACATGCTGAAGTACATAAATAACAATAATCTCCATCTTGTTGTTTCAAACCTCTTTTCAATTTTCATGATTTGAAGTTTATAACTAATTGAAAAATTATGAATATAATCATCAATCATTCATTTCCCTTGAATCATTATCGACCATATATTTTAACATTAAATCTTTAACAACTGTATCTCGTATTCTTCTATTGCCAATTTGCATGAAAAATAACATAATCTATTGTTCAAACTTTCAAACCTATTGACGTTTTTATTGATTTTGCAAATTTATATTGATGAAAATTATGAATACATTATGTAATAATCAATTCAATTTTTTAGTTGGACGAATATCAGAACGTTTTTAGTATTTTCATTATTAAATCATTAAACAGCTATCTTCTAAAATATTCTGACGATGAAATTGCATGGAAAGTATAATAAATCTCCTCTTATTCATTTCAAACATGTTTTGATTTTTTATGATTTTGAAAATCTTAATATTCAGTGATGCGATACCATTACAAATAATTCATCTTCGATTAGGACGAATATTATCAAGACGTTTGTGGCATTTTTGACAAATCTTTAAACATTCCATAATATCTAAAATAATTTATACTTGTACTGAAATTTGAATCAAATATTAATGATATATCTTAATTCAGACTTCATTATATTTTTGATTTTCCATGATTTGAAAATTGCACCGTATTGATGGCGTTATAGATATATTGTAAATCGTCATTCAAATTTGTTCAGGACAAATATTCATCAGATGATTCTGGCATTTTTAGCATTGGTATTTTGACATTTATCTCTAAAAATATATTTCGTGCTAAATTTGCATGGAAATATAACAATAATCTCCTCTTCATTTGAACTTTTTCAAACCTATTTTTGAATTTTTTCATGATTTTGAAAATTTATAGCCTTCGAAGGAAAAATTATGAATATCATTGTAATCGTCATTCAATTTCCAGATTAGGACAAAGATATTATCAGACGCTATAGCATTTTTAACATTGTGAAATCAAGCAATCTGTATCTCTAAAATATAAGCACTACGACACAAATTTGCATGGAAAATTAACAATAATCTCCTCTTCATTCGAACTTTCAAACTTGTATTTTTTAGATTTTTTCATGATTTTAGAAAATGTATAGCCTTCGATGGAAAAATTATGAATACCATTGTAATCGTCATTCTTTCAGTTAAGGACGAATGTTATCGAACGTTTATAGCATTTTTAGCATTGTGAAATCTTTATAAACGGCTGTCTCGCCATACGACGCTGAAATTTGCATGGAAAATTAACGGAAATTCTCGTCTTTATTCGAGCTTTCATACCTATTTTTTGAGATTTTTTCATGATTTTTAGAATATTTATAGCCTTCGATGGAAAAATTATGAATACCATTGTAATCATGTTTAATTTCAGTTAGGACAGATATTTATCAGACGGTTGTAGCATTTTTAACATTGTGGAATCTTTAAACGGCTGTCTGTCTTAAAATATAAGCCCTACGACGCTGAAATTTGCATGGAAAATTAACAATAATCTCCTCTTCATTCGAACTTTCAAACCTATTTTTTTAGATTTTTTCATGATTTTAGAAAATTTATAGCCTTCCGATGGAAAATTATGAATGTAATTGTCATCGTAGTTCAATTTCAGTTAGGACGAATGTTATCAGACGCCTATAGCATTTTTAACATTTGTTAAATCTTTAAACGGCTGTATCTCCTAAAATATAAGCCCTAAACCTTTGAAATTTGCATGAAAAATAACAATAATCTCCTCTTCATTCGAACTTTCAACTTATTTTTTTAGATTTTTTGATTTTAGAAAATTTATAGCGATTGAAAAATTATGAACACATTGTAATCGTCATTCAATTTCCAGTTAGGACGAGTGTTATCAGACGTTTATAGCATTTTTCATTGTGAAATCTTTAAACAGCAGTATCTCTAAAAGTATTCGCCCTACGACGCTGAATTTGCATGGAAAAATAACAATAATCTCCTCTTCATTCGAACTTTCAAACCTATTTTTTTAGATTTTTAATGATTTTAGAAAATTTATAGCTTTCGATGGAAAAATTATGAATACCATTGTAATCGTCATTCAATTTCCAGTTAGGACGAATGTTATCAGACGCTTATAGCAATTTTAACATTGTAGAAATCTTTAAACAGCTGTATCTCTTAAAATATTAGCCTACGACGCTTAGAAATTTACATGGAAAAATTAACAATATTCTCCTCTTCATTCGAATTTTTCAAACCTATTTTTTTAGATTTTTTTCATGATTTTTGAAAATTTATAGCCTTCGATGGGAAAAGTGATGAATACCATTGTAATCGTCATTCAATTTCAGTTAGGACGAATGTTATTGGGCAACTATAGCATTTTAACATTGTAAAAAAAAAGAATCTTTAAACGTCTGTATCTCCTAAAATATAAGCCTACGACGCTGAAATTTGCATGAAAAAAATAACAATAATCACCTTCATTTCAGACTTTCAAACTTATTTTTTTAGATTTTTTCTTGATTTAGAAAATTTATAGCCTTTGATGGAAAAATTATGAACACATTGTAATCGTCATTCAATTCCCTTAGTACAGATATTATCAGCCCTTTATAGCATTTTTTTAACACTGTGAAATCTTTTAAACAGCTGTCTCCTAAAATAATAGCCTACGACGCTGAAATTCGCATGGAAAAATAACAATAACCTCCTCTACATTTCGAGCTTTCAAACCTATTTTTAGATTTTTTCATGATTTTAAATAATTTATAGCCTTCGATGGAAAAATTATGACAACCACATTGTAATCGTCATTCAATATCCAGTTAGGACGAATGTTATCAGACGCTTATATCATTTTAACATTGTGAAATCTTTAAACGGCTGTATCTCTAAAATATAAGCTCTACGACGCTGAAATTTGCATGTGGAAAAATAACAAAAATCCACTCTTCATTCGAACTTTCAAACCTATTTTTTTAGATTTTTTCATGATTTTAGAAAATTTATAGCCTTCGATGGAAAAATTATGAATACCATTGTAATCGTCATTCAATTTTCAGTTAGGACGAATGTTATCAGAATTTGTTAGCATTTTTAACATTGTCGGAAATCTGCGGCAGCTGTATCTCCTAAAATATAACCTGACGCAGGAATTTGCATGGAAAAGTAACAATATATCTCCTCACCATTCGAACTTTCAATCCTATTTTTTTAGATTTTCATGATTTTAGAAAATTTATAGCCTTCGATGGAAAAATTATGAATACCATTGTAATCGTCATTCAATTTCCAGTTAGGACAAATGTTTTAAAAGTTAAAAAGCATTTTGCCATTTTGAAATCTTTAAACGGCTGTATCTCCTAAATATTATTAGCCTACGACGTTGAAATTTGCATGGGAAAAGAACAATCTCCTCTACATTCCGTTTTCAAACCTATTTTTAAATTTTTCTAAGATATAAAGAAAGTTGCAGCTAATGGAAAAATTATGAGTACCATTGTAATCGTCATTCATTTTCGGATAGGACGAATGTTATCAGACGTTTATAGCATTTTTCACATTGTGAAATCTTTAAACAGCTGTATCTCCTAAAATAAAAGCCCTACGACGCTGAAATTTGCATGGAAAAATAACAATAATCTCCTCTTCATTCGAACTTTCAAACCTATTTTTTTAGATTTTTTCATGATTTTAGAAAACATACCCTTCGATGGAAAATTATGAATACCATTGTAATCGTCATTCAATTCAGATTAGGACGAATGTTATCAAAGACGTTTATAGCATTTTAACATTGTGAAATCTTTAAACATGTATCTCCTAAAATATATACCTTATGACGCTGAAATTTGCATGGAAAATTAACAATAATCTCCTCTTCATTAGAACCTTCAAATATATTTTTTTTAGATTTTTTCATGATTTTTGAAAATTTATAGCCTTCGATGGAAAAATTATGAATACCATTGTAATCGTCATTCAATTTTTAGTTAGGACGAATGTTATCAGACGTTTATTGCTTTTTTAACATTGTGAAAATCTTTGAACAGCTGTATCTCTTAATGTATTAAAGCCCTACGTCGCAAACTTGCATGGAAAAATAACAATAATCTGTTGTACATTCGAACTTTTGAAACTATTTTAAAAAATTTTTTCATGATTTTAGAAAATTTATAGCCTTCGATGGAAGAATTATGAATACCATTGTAATCGTCATTCAATTTCTAGTTAGGACGAATGTTAACAGACTTTTATAGCATTTTTAACATTGTGAAATCTTGAAACGGCTGTATCTCCTAAAGCTGAAATTTGCTGGAAAATAACAATAATCTCCTCTACATTCGAACTTTCAAAACTTTTTTAAATTTTTTTTATGATTTTAGAAAATTTATAGCCTTCGATAGAAAAATTATGAATACCATTGTAATCGTCATTCAATTTCCAGTTAGGACAGATATTTATCAGACGTTGCCTTCTTAACATTGTGAAATCCTTTAAACTGCTGTATCTCCTCAAAGTATTCGCCCTACGACGCTGAAAGTATGGAAAAATAACCAATAATCTATCTACATTCGAACTTTCAAACTTTTTTAAATTTTTTTTATGATTTTAGAAAATTTATAGCCTTCGATAGAAAAATTATGAATACCATTGTAATCGTCATTCAATTTCCAGTTAGGACGAATGTTATCAGACGTTTATAGCACTTTTAACATTGTGAAATCTTTAAACGGTTGTATCTCTTAAAATATAAGCCTAACGACGCTGAAATTAGCATGGAAAAATAGCAATAATCTCCTCTACATTCGAACTTTCAAACCTTTTTTTTAAAATTTTTTCATGGTTTTAGAAAATTTATAGCCTTCGATGGAAAAATTATGAATACCATTGTAATCGTCATTCAATTTCCAGTTAGGACGAATGTTTTAAGAAGTTAAAAGCATTTTATACAGTTTGAAATCTTTAAACGGCTGTATCTCCTAAAGTATTAGCCCTATGACGTTGAAATTTGCATGGGAAAAGAACAATCTCCTCTACATTCGAATTTTCAAATCTATTTTTAAAATTTTTTCATGATATAAGAAAATTTATAGCCTTCAATGGAAAAATTATGAGTACCATTGTAATCGTCATTCATTTTCCAGTTAGGACGAATGTTTTAAGAAGTTAAAACCATTTTATACATTTTGAAATCTTAAACGGCAGTATCTCCCAAAATATAAACCCTACGACGCTGAAATTTGCAGGGAAAAATAACAATAATCCCTTTCTACATTCGAACTTTCAAACTTATTTTTTTAATTTTTTTCATGATTTGAGAAAATTATAACCTTCGATGGAAACATTATGTATATGATTGTAATCGTCAATTAGTTTCTAGTTAGGACGAATATTTTTAAAAATTTATAGTATTTAGTTATTTTGAAATCTTTAAACAGCGGTATCTCCCAAACAGTTAGCCCTACGCCGCTGAAATTTGCATGGAAAAATAACAATAATCTCTTCTGCTTGCGAAATTTCAAATTTTCTTTTTTAAATTTTTTCATGATTTTTGAAAATTCACAGCCTTAGAAGGAAAAATATTCCAATACTAAATAATCGCCATAAAATGTTTAGTTAGGAATAGGCTTTTAGAACTTATTTACATGTCAAACATTCTTAAATCTTTAAACAGCCTCTCTTCAAAAGTATTAATATACAGTGAAATTTACTGCAGAATATTATTAATCTGCTGTATTTTTAAAGTTTCAAACTTTTTTTAGGAATTTCTTCATGATTTTTAGAAAATTCAAAGCCTTAAGGTAGAATAATCATTAATATTATAATTTATACATAATTGCTTTAGGAAGAAACTTTTCAAAACTTTTCGTATTTTAACATCCTGAAATCTTTAAACGGCTGTATCTCCTAAACTATTAGCCTACAGGCTGTAATTTGCATTGCAGAATATTAGAATCTGCTCTAGTTTGGAAGTTTCAAACTATTTTTATAATCAGTTTCATGATTTAGAAAATTCAAAGCTTTAGTTGGAAAAATATTTAATACTATTGTAATCATACAAAATTGCCAGTTAGGAAGGATCTTTTCAGAAATTTTTAACATTTTGAACATTCTGAAATCTTTAAACGGCTGTATCTCCTAAACTATTAGCCCTACGACGTTGAAATTTGCATTGCGGAATAGTAATAATCTGTGATTTTCTAAGTTTCAAACTTATTTTTAAATTCTTCATGATTTTAGAAATTCCAAGCTTTAGATGGAAAATAAAATCAGTAATATTATAATCTAAAAAAATTGAGGTTGGAAAAGGAGCTTTTCGAAACTTTACATTTCAAACATTCTAAAATCTTTAAACGGCTGTATCTCTAAACTATTAACCCCTACGACGCTGAATTGTATGGGAAAATAACAATAATCTGTTTATATTCAAGTTTAACCTTTTTAAGAAATTTTTAATGATTATGAATATTCACCAAAGCCTTAGATGGAAAAATAATGAATACAATTTAATCGTCATACAATTTCCAGTTATAACGATAGTTTTTAACATTTGAAACATTCCGAAGTCATTAACGGCTGAATCTGCTAGCTATTAGCCTACGACGCTGAAATTTTTATGATAACAATAATATTTCTATATTCGAAGTTTCAGACCTATTTTTCAGAGAATTTTTTAATGATTTTTGAAAATTTAATATATGAATGGAAAAATAATGAATACGATTGTAATCGTCATTAATTTCCAGGTAGATCTTAATTTTGGCCGAAATCATAAAATTTAATCGACTCCCCGTGTTGAATTTTTTCATTCAGCCGGAAATCGATTTTTCTGAAAAGTAGCGTCCTAACTCGAAATTTTATAAGGAAGGTGTGAAGTGATCATTTTCTATCAAGTCTTTATTTCTGGCAAATTTGCGAAACTGTTCGAAAAATACACCATTTTAGACCAAAATGCAGTCTATATTGTCGCCGTTTATTTGTCTTCCGTGCTCAAAGTACCAGTCTTCAAAAAGCAAAACTAAGAGAACAGTACTCGTCATCTGCAGTGCTAATTTCAGCGTCGTAGAGCTAATAGTTTAGGAGATACAGCCAGTCAAAGAATGAGTGTTCTAAAATCTTGGCTATACGGGGAAAGGAGAAAAAAGGGTCTGGTAGCCGCCTTTTTTCGTCAGATGAGTAATCGATCGTTTTGCTTAACGCTGACAATTTGCTGAAACTGGCTGTTCTTTGGAATTGCAAAATTCAAATTAGTTTAGTCATATTTGATGATAGTAAAGGGCAAGAAAACTGTTTGGGGAAATGACACCTAATATTGAGACATGGGTCTCTAGAAAGTAATTGTTATGGAAATTTAAAATCAGAAAATGTCTGAATCCATTAATATCATAATTCTTAATCGTTTGATTGATGTTCAACTCGCTGATCTCAGTGAGGCGGGCGGGTAGCGCTAGTAACTTGCATTTTTATAACATAACAATCCACCATTTTAGCTATGTGGGACGAATAATGTAATTATCCTAAGGAAAGCGGGCTCACATCGAACATATCTTGTGAAATTCCGTTCGTTCTTTTCATTGCGCATTATCTTAACGTCACAGCGAATATCTACACCATAATTTAGTAGAGCTTTATTCACTCTGAAGAACCTATATTCTACGCGGAATCGAATGAATCTCGTTTTTCTCGTTTGAATAAATTTCTTTTTACCTGAATAATTTTGAATTTATTCGAAAAACGAACATTGTTTATGTAGCCAAGAACGAAGAAATAAATAATTATTCATGTACAAGGACACATTTGAGAGTCATGAGTGGCGCAGGAATTAGAACAAATCAAATTGTTAGGCAGCAGTTCCAACTAGTATTGTTGGGTGTGATTATTCCCAAATATTTTATTCACGTAAAAATTGTACTCTATAAACATTGATTGAATTACTTAAAACACGCGTATTGTAAAAACTGTTCATTGTAAAACAACTACTCTTATTGTCACTATTACTGTCTTAAGTATGTTGAATCACCTTGAATCGCTTGAACGAGAAAGACCCCGGTTGAAATGATGTTTCATGAGGCTTTTCAAGAAATTCAGTTACTCTCGTAACCAGCAGGGAGCAAGTTTACTCGCGCGGAATGTATTCCAGACAGACAGAGACAACAGTTCTGAACAGTACATTAATTTATCCTAAACCATCAGTAAATTCTGTGCGTTTTGTACTAACAAAACTTTAATAAGTCCCAAATTCTGAAGTAAACCAATAGAACTAAGCAAAATTTTTAGTAAGAAACAAACAAAATACAGAAGCAGTAAGTGTATAGCCGTTTCATTTTAATTTCGCCACGCGTACAGAACACAGAGGAATAATGAGCCTGAAAGGATAGGTCGGGATCTATCTGTTTTGACGCTCCTCGCCAGGTTTCTCCTGTCCTTGCTGTCAGGGCACTGGCTCAGCGCGACTTCTGCCGCCAGAATTGAAGAAGAATGTATTCTACGAATATATAAGATCCTTAAAGAAGCCCAAAGGTGTAACTCATTTTCATTAAGGTTCATATTCATTATTGCGCTTAAGTGGCATTCCATTCTTATCTTACGCTAATAGCATGCCATGGGTTGAATATGATGATTAACCTGACAGAAATGAAGACACACCTCTTAGGCTGCATGCCAGATTCTATTTGTTTATAGTATTTTTCTTTTCAATGAGTAAGCTATGTCGTCCTTGACTTCTCTCATACTACGCCACTCTGATCATGATTTAATTTATTTTGTTACTTTACATATTGGAACAGGCAAAACCATCGTGATAAAATAATTGTGAACACCCATCTGAGATAATGCATAGTTGAAAGCATGACTAGTTGAAAGTCGAATGTCGGGACTTTGCAGCAAGTCAGTTTGCTATTTGAAGTTTTGACTTTCGGAATTACTCAGTGCTCAAACAAGTAGTGATTTGTTCAATGATGAATCTAATATAGTCTCGAAGTCGGCAGAGGTTTGATGTTTTATTGATGTGAGGTTATATGAAACAACTGCTGATGACATTTTTGGAATGTATTTTTCAAAATGACATTGTGCGTTTTAGCACATAAGTTCAGTATATATTTCGCGTCTTAATATTCAACAATATTTGTAGTGTACTTCAGATATCGTTATAAGCACTTGATATTATGTGTTGATGTTTTGTTAAGTCCTGATGTGTATAGATGCTGGTCATCAGATACATTATAAGTTGTTTGAGCGTGCAAAACTGTTTTACGCATACTTTGAAAATTACCTTCGCATCTCTGAACTTGGCCTGAGGATCTACATCACAACACTAAACGTGTTTTTAATGTATTCATCTTCTTAACTTCATTCATCTTCTTTCACTTCGCAATATGAAATTTTTCCTGCACGTTTCGTGTCTATTGATTTGTTTCTTGTTAAGTATGATCATAATTTCCCTTTCATGACCAAAATATGAGCTGTTCTTATTCTTTTTGCACAGAAATAGACATAATAAATTGTTTCTCTACATATTATCCTTGTATATAAAATGAAATTCTGTCAAACTTGATACATTTCTCAGGAATTCCACTATAAACTTTTTTCATTTCAAAATGGTTGAACTTAATATTATAGGACAATATTGAGCTCTATTCACATAAATTTCATTTCTTATTTAAAAATTAAGAATATTACAAAACTTTCATTTAATAAATATTTACGAATCTGTGCGACATTTTTCTATTTGTGAACGTTTTACGATTAAAATCATTTTCATTGAAACTTTTACATTTCAAAAAGCTATGTATTTATTACGAGCATCAAGCATTTAATTTTATTAGGGCTCTTTCAACTCGTAGATATAAATTATTAGGTAGAATACTTGAAAGTTGCAATATTATAAAACTATACAAACATTATCAATAACAGGGAGACGGTTTGAGCACCGATAGTTTGCAATAATGGTATGCGTTTCATTTTGTGACTGCTAAGATTGAAGTCAAGTCTGCTTCACAGTGATTTTCGGTTAACCCATCACGAAATCTACAGCCTTCGGGTTTCGTGGTTGTCAGCATCTCCCAGGATTGTAGATTATCTGTGATCCGTTATCAATGAGGACAAACCATTTGAGGATGGGGAATCGGCACCGGAAGAGAGGCTCAGATCGTCAGCTGATGTCACTGCAGCACCTATGACCGGGAGGTCCTAAGTTCGAGTCCCGACAGCGGCGCGGGATTTTGAGCAAGCTTGTCAGCTACGTCAAAGATGCAGTCGCTGTTTGAAGTAGAATTGTAGAGCCGGCTGCTCTGGTGGGTAGTTTCCATGGTTTCTCCGATCAACACTAGAATGCCGGAGAAGTGCCTAACAAACAGGCCACGGACGCGCGCAATCGTTCCTTCCTCTTCCTTGTTCTATCCTCACCCATATACACGCACTAACACTGCCACATGCCGAGAGACCGGTCGGAGACGTAGAGCTTATCCCAGCTGGGGCAGTGCCACTGCTGGTGGGGATACCTTATTATCTGATCTTGATACATGGTTGGGGAAAGATCACTAGCCGACTGTAGGTTGTTGGCGGCGGATCTCATAACCAGCGGAGAAGATCACCGCCACATCCCCATGAACAAAAACATGCACTACACTTGCGTGACGAATGAACTCAGAAGTCGACGCGCCGGAATTACTAGCAATGGATCGATCGAAGGTACCCGCCCCTCACTCGGCCAAGAGGAGGATTGCGGAGACGGAGCGGAAGAAGGGAGCGCTACTCTGGCATCTGCTTAAACTGTGATCGGTGAAACTACAGAAATGTCAGATCAGAACAAACTGCGGACGAAATTCATTCCGACTTTAGTACCGACTCAATGCCCTTTACCATATTAATCCAAAGTCGGGATGGGTGTATTCAGAGTTACGTACAACATATTCAATTCCTTTCCAAATTATTAAGAAACAATTTCACATTTATAATGTCTTCACATTTCAAAAAGTTATAAAATTATTTGATGAATTATAAGTATAGTATAAATGGTCGCTAATGACTTTTACAGTTCATGCATTAAAAATAAACTTATTTTGAAAAATGTCGGAATTGGACCCTTTAATTTCTAGCCATTGCTGAGACGGCTCAGAGCCACTAAAGTATCTCTCTGACTGAAACCTAGGTTCAGACGAAAGCTGAATGGGGAGGTCAAATTCAGCAACTGGCTGAAAAATTCATGACCGGCTTCACGCTGATCAATTTCCCCAGTTTCTTCGATGATTACCAAACAGATGTGGAAGTAGAGTGCCTAACAAACAAATCATGGTGTGCGCGCGATCTCCTTCCTCATCTTTTTCCTCTCCCTCCCCCACACTTACATTTATGGCGTGCACTACCACATATCTTAGGAGTTTAATTACTTGACCCAGTTAGACTGTACTTCATGGTGATTCCTGGAGGAGGAAAGACGACGCGTGGTGACGCCTGATCCCACGCTCTGGGGAGGGTCATCGCCTCCTCCCAAAATAAGTTCATTAGCTGGTCATTATGGGAATGACCAAAATTTTAACACCCGAAACACTAAAGTAAAATGAATTATACAATGGGAGTAGAAAAACAGATTATTACTTTCTTTTATACGTAGTACATAGAAAGTTATTTAATGCTGCCGGAAAATCGATTTCAGCGAACATACGTTTCGCAATGCAATTTTCAAAAATAACCAAAAACAAAGATTCTCATAAACGCTCAAAAATTTTTTCTTGAAATTTTTGGAGTGGATAGAGTTAAATGCAGTGTAATAATGAGTTAAATGCAGTAAGATGACAAGATTATATATATATATATATATATATATATATATATATATATATATGTATATATATATATATATTCTTTCTTTTGTTTTAGCAAAAATTATAAAAATGTATTTTTACTTGTCTCTCATGGTATGTTACATTAAAGGCGATTTCTTCACGTTGGTATATTTATGATTACATGTGCTTTAAATAAGGTCAAATAAACTTTCTCGAAACTCATTGATTTTCTGTAGTATCTCAAAATTCGCATTTTCAAAAACGCTCCAACCATTTTCTCAAAAAGGATTCAAATTTCTTCAATGTTTTACAACGAATAGTGGTAATGGCACTATTTAACATACCGTAAATTTCATTTTGGTGTACAGTTGTTTGTTTTCAAATTACAAATTTAATTTTTTATATCTCTCACGTCGTTAATATGCACTTTTCAATGGATTTGTAAATATTATTGAATTTGTGAGTAGAAGTTCTTCAAATGATGTTTTCGAAAACTCAATAGATTCCCTGTAAGCAACTTCAAATTTGTCGCTTTACTAATGCTTAACGCCATTTTCTTAAAGACGGCTCCAAATTTTTCAGTAATTTCTGGCTTTAGAACAATATTTTAGTCTTCTTTAACATTTTCAAAACAATAATTAGGTTTTACTATTTGGAAATGTGAAAAGTTGAAGAATTTCAAAAAATGTACTTTGGGCGGCGATAGATGGCATTAGCAGAAGCTTGAGGCAAGACTGTACAGTACCAGTCCTCCAAGGAAATTAGAAAACGTTACTACGAGAAAGTCTGTGCACCTCTAGTAAAATCTGTACCTGAATACAACATCTTGGCTGTACCTTGTGGCGACTTCAACTGTGTCATTGACTTGTTGTATGGTCATGTGATTGAAGTGGGACGTTATGTGGTACAATGTTTCTTGTAGTATTGCAAACAATTGCTACTTCACTCAAGTCACAGCAATTAAGAAGTTACAGTCATTTGCAAGATACCCTTTGAAAGTTCATCTATGTTTATCGGCCTGACCTTCAGATTTCGTAGTATGTTTTCTGCCTGAGCAGTGAACAGTCAGTTCGTCAGTGGTGATCTATTCGTCGTTTTCTAAGATGGATACGCGGTTTGCCGTTTTTATTCCTCATTTCTGTTCCTGCATTTTCATGTACTTGAAATTAACGCTCAAACAACACATGGTAAGTACTAAATTGCCGGATTACCATATTGTTTAGTCTGATTTACGGCAAAAAATATTATGTGAAAATTCATGGAATGTTTTATCAAGATTTTAACTGTTGTTTCGACAATACTCTTAGGAAGAGATGAAAATGTGGGTTGATTTATGATTATGTTCTCACCTTCGACTCAGTGAAATAATTGTAAGGCCTCTGATTCCGGTGAAGAGTTTACCATTTATCTTTGAAAGATTAACGTAGTGTATAAAATCGCATTTCTCCTACACTCCGTCTTTTATTAGCATGTTAGATTGGAGATGGAATTTATCTGCGTCGCGCAATACAAAATATTCTTGTTTAACCTTTCTAACTTAGAGGTTTTGAAGATATCTTATGTTTAACGCAGTTCATCATTAGATTAAGTGCGCAACATTTTAAGACCAAGTGTTTCACCATATACGATATTAGAAACAGATCAATTTTCTGTCGTATCCCTCCTTAGAGTTTCTTTATTCATTTATTAGCTTTTCCTGGTTTTTGCATCGGCTTTTATGCAACTGGCATAAAAAGCGATGAATGTCGTGCTAACTTTTGCATAGAGATTTATTGCTTAATTTGTCTATAATTTATTCGATTATATCCTCAATTGTCAATAAAGACCAATAGAAGTCATACTAATCAAACATGATGAATTTATATCCGATGGTAGTTAAAATCATGTGGTGTGAGTTGTTTGATTTAATTCCAAATGAAGAGGAGCAATGTAACAATTAAACATTTAGAAATCGTGGAAAACCTTGCACGATACTCCGATTTTGCTTTTTTGTTCTTACACCAATAATATTAATTCAAACTATTGACAAATTGTATCTAAAATGTTTGGTTTATGACACTTCATAATGTAATTTGTTAGTTGTTAAGAAATATATCCATAAAATTTTAAATAATATTTCAATACAATTTAAAACTCAAAGAAAGTTTTTCGATATAACTATTCCAACAGGGCTATTCCAACTGTCATGTGTTTTCTCTCACATCTAATTATAGAATCCACATTGTGATCTAAATTCCACATCATAATCCACATTGTAAAAAGTGAGGAAAAGGAAAATATATCTAAAAAACATTTGGTCTGTTTCGTATTGTTAATTCACTGGCACCTTCTGGTTTTTCTTAGAGGCTAAGGCTATGGAGGTGTGGTGTTTTGGACACGTATTTCCCTCAACAAAAATAATAAATATAAACCTCCAAAATCCTATTTAACCTCAATGATAAAGTTGTGTGCTATTAGGAGACCTCATAAGGCCCACAGTAACTGGGGATGCCAATCCAACAACCAAGATAGTAAACTCTAGCCCAATTAGTAAGCAATGCAATAAAATTCTCTCCCCAGTGAACCTACTTACTACCCACAAGAACGTTCGCACCAAACCAGACATTCTCGACATTGGTCTTACCAACACAAACCTTAACTTCCATTTATCGGTAATATTCGAACTTGATTCTGACCATATCCAGTCTTACGTACTTCGCAGCAAATGTCCCTCAACATGCCCCTCTATCTAAACCAAAATTCATTAAAAATTAACTGGAGGAAGTTCACCGAAACAATAAAATGTACAATACCCCAAATAAAAATACTAAATACTGTAAATAGATCAATCCGTTAATTTTCTAACGCTGACCTTATCAACACAACCATCCAAAATTCTTAGTTGACTAACACTCCGGGCGTATACAAACCCTACAATAGTACCTCAGGCACATTTTAAAACGCAATATCGGTAAAAAAATAAGACTAAAGACTCTGAAACAGTTAAGAACGCGATAATTAAAGAGAAATCCACCTAATCTCAACGTAGTCAAGCGACTTATCAGAAATCATAACAGCGAACAATATCACTTAAGCTCATACAATCCTCAGCACGAAGTAATAACACATTATGGCAATTCACTAAAAAATACTCAAGAAAAAAAAACACGGTCCCTCCTTTAAACACAACGACCGGCAAGGCCTTATCCTCACTTCAGAAGGCAAAGTGCTCATGCGCATTTCGAAACCACATTCTGTGAGAACACGAATGCCCACCGCAACATAATAATATTCTGGCCACAAAATTAAACTGCTGTTGTATCAGAGGAATAAATTTCTCATCTCCCATTGGGGAAATTTCTACAAAATCATAAAGAAGTCTTCCTAACACAAAAAGCCCCAGGTCGACAAAATAAAGCAATTAGCATTAAAACCTTACCAGCAGCAATTGCGTACTTAAATATATTCGATTATGTTTCAGAATCGGATGTTTCCCCATAAATGGAAACATGCAATCATCATTCCCATATGAAGCCAAACAAAAAACCCCATCAAACCCCGAGTTACCGCCCAATCAACCTTAACAACTCTTTCCAAAATATTCGAGAAAATCATATTTTTGAAAAACATATTCAATGCTATCCCCAGGTACAGTTTGGATTCACAGAAGAATCTCTTTCCTTCCAGCTATTAAGAATTTCAGAGTACATTTATTCCACTTTTCAAATACCACTCCTCGCTCTATTTATTGATATTACTGACTTTCGACCAGACCTTTTTAAGCTCTTTTATACAAACCTTAATCCAAATAGGCACTCACAATACTTAAAATCAATAAGCAACAAATTTCTTAAGCATTAGAACTTTCTCTCGATCAATGACCTTAACCATTTATCAACCCAAGAACAATAAACGCTGGACTTCCAGGCTCTCCCGTTGTCACCCACCCTATTCAACCTCTATGTCGCTGACCTTCCCGCTAATAAAATCACTATCGCTCAATTTGCCGACGACACAGCCATGTTGCCTCGGTACAACCCTCACTGAGTTGAAACCACTAACAACTTTATTTAAATATGATGAACAGCTGGGCTGCTCAGCTTAAATTCAACTAAATCTAACAAAACCGCTGCAAAAATATTTAGTTTAAGACCCCACTCTCCCCCTTCCTCTCCACTCTAAATAACAAATCAATGGTGTTTTACAATGACCTGTAAGATATTTAGATTGACTATCTCGATACCAGCTAACTTCCAGGGAAAACATAAATGCCAAAGTGACCCAAGCTAAAATAAAATGCTTTCAACTACGACCATAATTTACAGCAACAGCCAATACAATATAAATCAGCCATAGCAATTTACGAACAATTTTAATACTAGTAACGTTGTACGCCAGCCCAATTGGATCAATTCTGCTAAAACTAACATCACCAAACTACAAGTTCTGCCAAAATAAATTTTAAGAATAGTTGCTTAACATATGAGTATATAATAACAATCCAACTACAGCAGAATTTAATTTGGAACCCATTGAACAATACATCACATATGCTGTACAACATCATAACCTAACCTCAAATCCCAGCCCTAATACCATTCCTTACTATCCGAAACCCCAATTACCAAACACAGATCAAAGCAAATATCCATATCACATATTCCTAAAAACATTTTTTCAGATTTTAGATCCGGACCCAAAGAACTCAAAGGTTCCTCCCCCTTGTTAATGTGTAAGATTATATATTTAATGTTAGCATATAAATGTAAAAACATGTGTAGTTATTTTTACTGAGCTGTGTAAATTCTTCAAAAAATTAATAAAAATAAAAAAAAGCGGACACGTATTTGTTTATACTTCCTTATACGAACATTTAATTTATACTTCCTTTCAAATGTTTTTATTTGTTGATTTATGACAGTTATTTATGACGCATTCAATTGAAATGTCGAATAACTGTTACCTTTAAAATTAGTAAAAACTCAAATTGTAAATATATTTCACTTTGTAGAGGCCCTCCTGTATGTTGTGCCACTGATTAGTCCATGCTTAATAAATTGATTCGATAAATATGAAATTGCGAATTTCAAATGTAATCATTTAATAGTGTGATATTTTCTAATTGACTGACTTGAAGATGAAAAAGTTGAATGTTTCTATAAACTTTGACAATACGTTTTGTTTATGATAAAGTTTTAAGTGTATTTTATAGAAACGTCTAGTATTCACATTATTCTTGTAAATGAATGTTTATTACTTAGTAGATGAAATATAAATAGAGGCATTTTAGTATTCAGAACTATTCTTTTAATTAATCTTCAGTAGCCCGGCGTTGCCAGACACTACTCACACACACGCACGGTGGTGCATTTTCCGAAATCCTGGCCAAAACCTCAAAAATGAAATCGGTTGCTGAACTTTTGCAAATCTACGACACTGTATACTTGGGGCATCTGTTTCTGCCCACTTCGTGTCTCTGGGTAAAATTCCCTGGCACCAGTAGTCATCTGAACTTACCCTTCAAGAAGCGTTCTGTGTAGACCTGCAGTGCAAAATGCATAGATAGACCGTCTTTATTTGTAAAGTTGTGGCCATACAAAGTTGTGCAGAAAACTGGCAGTATGGATTCTCTTTCACAGAGAGTTTGTAGAGTATTTTCATGTTTGTTTTATAATGCATTAATGCATAATACCGACGTGGGATGAAATGTTAAAATGCATGAAATTAATGCAATAATTTTCATCACTCATAAGTTCACAATAGGCAGAAAGTTACCAATTTCGCGAATTCGCGATGTTTCCTATTTCATTTACTAGCCAGATCTATCCTCTTTCAGATCCAGTTATAAAATCATGCCCCAACACATTAGTAAATACAGGTAACTTTTCGTCAAGCGCGTGACTAACCGAATATGTCTCGTCGAGATCGTCCTGAGCAGGAACTGCTCTTACAATGCTGTTTCTAGCGGAAAATTTTGATCCCTTTTACTGATATAACAAATTTACACAATATTATAAACAAAAAAATGAATATTTTTAATTTTTGTAACAGGTTATGACTATTCACTAATATTAAAGAACATAATATTTATGTACATTACATCTTCTGGACTGGATTACGCACATTTATTTCATTAAAAATTGTATAAAGTAATATTTACATAATGTGTCATCAAAACTCGTCTTGGAAGTCTATGCCCTCCAATGAAGGTCAAATATGTACGTGATATCAAAGAAACTCATCATAACACTTTTAAAAAATAAATCAAAAATACAATTGATCATAAAAGTAATATTTGTTTCTTAACTCTAAGTTACATACCAACAATTATTCATATTAGATTGTTATTGTTATAAAATTAGTATTATATTATTTTATGAAATAATACCTTTACAGTTTGAATATGGTAGAAAACTTATTCAAATGCAATTCAAAGAAAAATGGTCTGAATGTGAGCTTTCCAAACAAGATTATGGTAATAACAACCTTTAGTAAATCAACATGACGCTTTTTGAGAAATCTAAATATTCATAGAAATAACCGGGATAGATGAGGGTATAATTAAGAGATTTGGAAAAAAAATTATTGGCAAATATCCAGTGGATACGCCATTAGCTTTTTTTGTAGTACGCACTGGATACTGCCAAGAAATATGTTTCCAAATGTTCAGGGTAATACATGCACAGAATCTATTCACAAAGATATAGACAGCATGGAAGGATTCTCTCGTAGACATGTTCAGACTGCACCCAATCAAGGAGATGTTTAATCATACCATTTGAGAATCTTCTGTTCTATTTCATTTTCCAACGAGGAAGTTCCCAAAAGAAAGTTAAAATTATTGAACAAATATGCTTTGCCTCCTTTACCTGAGCCAAATATCACCAAAGGGAGAAATGTACCTAGTAAGAAAATGTGATCTTCCTCTCCGGTTCTTCGGACACTGTATATGAATTTTCTCAGCCAGAGGGGCATGAGGATGTCATTAATACTACATGCTTTTATACTTAAATTTTATCAATTAATATGCAAGTAATCCCTACGGTTTTCTAAATCAATTTTGTGAATTGATAAAATTTAAGCAAATTCATATAGAAAAATATATTTATATTTCACAGATTTAAGTGCATTATTCTGGTATTATGTTGCCAGCTCCCTTACATTATAAGGTAATCAAAATAAATTTGGTCGTCGTAGAAAGCTTATACTATAGCTCTCAGAGGTTTTGGCCGAAATCGCCAAAATGCACCACTGTAATTGTGGGCAGGATCAAGAAAAATGGTACAAACAGGTTACTTTTATTTACATCTCGCTAACACGACATCAGCTCGGCGCCGTTCACCTGCACGACAACTCTATGAGGCATCTCCAGCCCATACCTTCTCCGCAGTGCCTCTGACCGGAAATCCACAGTTCAAACCACGGTGGCAGGATTTTCATTCACTACCTACATAGCTAGGTAGAATTCAAGCACGCTGTCGGACGAGAATTCTAGTGACCATCTGCTCTGATCTGTATTTTTCAGTGGTTTCTCCGATGTTCACCTGACGAGCGCCTGGGCAGTACCCTAACAAACGGGCCTGAACCGCGCGCGATCTTTCTTCCTTGTCACCCTTACTCACCCTTGCCTGCACACACATGCACTACACTGCCACACGCCGGAGACCAGTCGGGAGCTTAGAACTTGTCGGCTGGGGCAGGTGCCCGCGCTGATGAGAATGCAACATTGAGAAAGGAATTCCGCAAGCCGACATAAATGGGCGCCCGGAGATCAGTGAGAAAATCACGGCCACCTCACGAGGGAAAGTGCACTACTCTTACGGGACTAATGACCTTTATTAACAAGTACAATAGGGTAATGTGGAATATTTGACGGACCATAATAAGAGCTACCGGATGCATTATTACGATTCCATCGTTCGATAAATACTAAAACAAAGAAGTTTATATTTTTGAAAGGGTGGCTAGTTTCAGTTATACAGAAGCCAAATTATTTTGTAAAATTTTTAAAATATTTTAATTCCTCTTTTTTGTGAATTACTTAATTGGCATTCCAGTTTAAGGTATTTATTTGATTTATTTAAATACGTTAGTGAGAATTGCGGAAAGAATTTATCTTATTGCCATCTGAAGAAATTATTTAATTTTGTTTGTTATTAATTCGATAATGGCTCGGGAAGATTTGTTTTGTAGTTTCGTCTTTTTTTTATTGTGGCACCTCATGACTGGAGTACTTCGTGAGTTTATTGCGTTCATGTAGGAGCAATTATTTTTGTCATGAGTGGCGCTAATTCTGTGAGTTGTAGGCAAACTAGACTATTCGTTTTGAATGTCAGGTAGTACATAATTTTTTGAGGGTTTAGTATAATGTGAAATATTAAAATCTCTGATTGTTTAAGTGCTCTTTTCTTAATTTGCAATGTGCATTCCTGTGCAGTTCCCGCATCTAGGAAGCGCCTTTTGAAAGTTCTTACATTTTGAATAATGATGTGGTTCTAGTCATTTTACACATGTGGGTTCACGATTACCGTTAGCTTCAGTGTGACCGGGTCTTTCTTATATTGAACTAAAGTTTTGGATCTGTTCCTACGTGCATCTTTGACAATTGCTAAAACTGAATGCTTTACTTTGAATATTTCTTTTGTATCAAAGTTACGATAATTAATTAGACGCAACATAATGGGATAGAGATTTTGTTTTGGTACAATAATTTTCTTAAAACTGGGTAGTCAAAGGGCAATGTGATGCACTTTTTTTATTTCTTCCTCACAGTAATCGATGGGTATACCTATGATTCGTGCTACTTTGGGTTTAATCGATGGATTTTGAAAGTGTGGAAATCTACACTTTTTCCTTTACAAAAAATAATTATACTTCTAAAGTCGTTGATTCAGAAAGTTTTAATTTTACAGTTTTGTAGATGATTTTGGCAATAACATTGTTCCACTCAATTTCACTCTTTAGGTCCGTAAATAACATTTTGTAATGATCGACATTATATTTGAAAATAGGTGATGTAGACCCCGCAGAAGTATTGTCGGCTTAGTTGGAAACGAGAGCTTTTGATATGTTCCTAGTTTCTATGTTGTAACAATTTATCATATATTTTCCACCTATATAATGTGGCTGATCCCAGGTTACAATTGCACCTTAGCCCTAGGCTTTCTCGATTGCTGTGCCTTAAGTAATTCGATTTTCTTAATCAGTGCACAGAAATGATGTCGTTCACCACAAAGGAATCGTTTATATTATTTTGAGAAACATTTGAAAATAAATTCTCTTAAAAGTGAGCGTTCCCTTTAAAACAATTCTCTTATTTAAAACAAGATTTATTCGCATATATGTGGAGAACATAAAAACATAAATACCCAGATAATTTTTAAAGACTATTCGCATAAAATGCGTTAGTAATTATGCATTGAACATACTCAGGATGTTTTATGTTATCGCGAGACCCAGGTCGAGCCTCCTCCTCAACGGACACCCGTAGTGAAGCGTCACAATTGCGCGTAGACAAAACGGATCACAAACTGCATTTCTACGGAAAGAAATTTACTAAAGAAGTAGTGTTTAAGCGTTCCGTGTAAATGATGAATCATTGACTAGCGTTCACGACTCAGGGAATCAGAAGTGAACGATACATACATAGTATGCCGAAGGAGGACGCGACAGCGAGATCGTAAACCCGGGATCAACCCCATATGAAATTATTACACACGGGTAACTGAGGCGAATCTTTTGGTCTTTGTTGAAATTTTTAAGTTAATGTCGTCGCTAGGTCTAGTCTTTTGCGCGAACCACTGGCAGGCGCCATCTGGATACGATACCTTTGAATAGTCGTAAATGTGAGGTTGCTTCCAACGAGAGTACGTATCTTCGGCTTCCGGGCTTATGACCATGATGCAATTACCAATTGACCGGCAAAGGCAATTCAGAATTCAGCGTTTCGTTCCTACTACCGATAAGCCTTCTGAAATGCCCCGATGAAATTGGGGCATGTCGAATATTCGGTGTTAATTGTTTTAGAGCGAAGATACTTCTGAAGCACTGAGCACAATCAATAAACGCACTGAAATAGTGGAAGACACTTCACCGCCTAGACGAACACAATACATCCGAGGTCTGCACCGACACTGGGATCGGACATTTCCAGAGCGGAATATTAACGTTCGCCGTCAGCGGAGCACTGCTGGTGATAATCGCAGCTAGAATCGGGGCGAAGAACTGAAAGAGAGTGCACTTAAATCGGACTAACAAGCCAAAGAACATTAAATAGATATAAAAGAGAAAAAAAACGTTCCGAAGTTTTCATTTTTTTATTTATTCAGTCGTTTTATTTAGTCGAAAACGCTTATGTGACGTATGGGGAGAAAATCATCTGCGCACGCTTTCTTGAGTTCAAGAATCCTTAATTATTTAACTATTAAAAAGTTGACAGATGAAAATAATAATAATAATAATAATAATAATAATAATAATAATAATAATTTTAAAAGCAGAGATTAACATTTCAAAAACTAGATATTTTCGTATTATAGAAAACTTATTTATAACATTAAACCAACAGAAAAGATTTGATTTTCTCTGTACTAACAAATAAACTCACCTAAGCTCTACTACCAGCAAGCAAAAGGAAAGCTCAACAAACCGTGCGCATAATGGCTTCATTTACGTCAGAAGCCAAATCAGAGGCCATAGCATTGCTCAATAAATCAGAAACTGGACAAAAACCCGATCGAGATGAGAGTCATTGACCCGGAAGCTAAGTACATTACATGTTACAGGCATTTAAGTCTTTTTTAATCATACCATTTCGATGTAAACTAAATCATTGTACTATATCATTGTTTGTTAAAGTAAACATTTTTATTTTTGACGAATCGAGTGCGTCTAAATGTAGCAAACAGTTTTGCAGCAAAAGATTTTACTTTTAACTTAAATTTGTGTACCAATTTGAATTGTTTAATTTCGTCGGGCAATGCGTTATAAAGTAACGTACATGTATTGTATGGATTTCTAGTAGTGAGCTGTTGATACTGACACTTGATGAACATGATTTCTACGTCGAGTGTTGTAACTATTAATTTCAGTATTATGTGAAAATAAGTTCCCACTGTTAAATCGTCAGTTTGACAATACTACAGATTCGTAAATAAATAGGAGGCAATGGTAAGATTCAAGCTCAATAAAAAGGAAGTACCAGGAATCACGTGGATAGCATTTTTGATTATTCCAACAATTTTCTTTCAATCTAAATGTCACCAGGAGTAAAGGATGACCTTCGCCAGAATATTATGCCATATCTCAGGCGGGAATGTACATTTGTAAAATACGCAACGAGGTGCATGAAGGCGGCAAATTAGAAATAAATCTGAATGCATATCATAATGAAGCTTCATTTGAGTGTTAATTCTGTTACCATGTACATTCCGTTTGAGGTTTGATTGAATTGAGAGACTAGACATTTTATTACATAACATCAGCTAATTGCATATTTTCCTTTTAATGGAGCATACGATTGCCTGTTAGTATGAAAATTGCATTGAGACAGTTTTCCTTCGTTAACTATAATTTGTTATTACAAAACCAATTTGAAACTTCTGAAATTGTACTATTTATTGTTTCTTTTTGCAAAGAACATTCATGTCATCGGCAAACAGAACTGTTCTATTTTTAATAGATGAGGCATATCGTTGTGCAGCAGAAAGAGGATAGGACCTCAGATCGGACCTTGTAGGACTATATTCCAGTGGCAAAGGAGCTGAAAGATAAGTAAATAATGTCCTTTCGTGTCAGTACGGTATTTCTACTCTTTGCTGAGATCGATGTTTGGGTACGATGTTATCAATCTAGGGCAATACCACGAATTCCATAAGAGGTAATTTTGAGAGCAAGATGTTATAGTTAATAACGTCAAAATCTTTCAGAAAGATCTAAAAATATCCAATGGGTTCTTCATTTTTGGTCCATTGATGAAGCAACATCTTTAAGGAAAGAACAAATGGCAGTTTCATGATTTTGATTTTCTGAAACCGTGTTGTTGAGTCTGAAAACCTTTACATTATTCCTGAGATAAGTTTCCATTCGCTTATAGAAAAGCCTCTCTAATATTTTGAAAACTGACAAAGAGACCAGCCTGAATTTCGTTTTTGTACCCTTTTTAAAAGTGGCTTAATTTTGCTGTTTTGTAAATATCTGGAAATATTCCTGTGCTGAAAGCATTGGTAAATGTGTGTAAATGGGTGTATAATGGCAGGCGCACACGTTTTAATAAAACAATCCGAAAATTCATCTAAACCAGATGAATATTTATGTTTTAATTTTGCAAACTATTCAGGATTTCGTTGGAAAGTTTCGGAAATAAATATCGTGCGAAATTTTTTAAGAAGGATATGATCTTGGGGAATTTGTGGTTTTAGTCCTTCGTGAGATCAACCGCAATTCTAGAAAGTGTTGGTTGAAGATATTCGCAACTTTTTCTGGATTACTTGTTTCTCTTTCATTTCCTTTAAAACAACATTCTCTACAAAATGTCGTGATGACGTGGTCGTATTTTCACGATATTCCACATTAACTTCAGTTTTGTTTCTAGCGTTCCAAAATATCCACATTACTTTTGCCTGAACTATTATTTTCTTAAAATTCTTTGTATTCTCGAAAATGAACATGGAAACCGGGTTGATGGCATGAAACCGTTATGATGTTTAGTAATAAGAAGTAGAGTACGTTTGTTTTACACGATGTTCTAATTCCTTGTGTGATCCAAGTATTACTTTTTCGTAGAAAGGTTTAATCTTATCTTTTTAATAGGAAAGCTTACGTGATAAAGGGAAATGAAAGCTTTGAGAAAAATAAAATATTTTTCATTCGTGTCAATAGCTGATATAAAGCCTCCCGTAGTTCCTTCAGCCAAACTAGTCCATAAATAATTTTATGTTAACTTTAGTAAATGCTCTGCACATGCGTGTTTTACTTATTGTGTCAGTATTCATGTTATTAGTAATGTGGGAATTGTGCATTGTGGTCACTGTAACTCGTTATTCGTTCTTATTTCATATCTCAGTTGTGGTTTGTTAACTATAATTTGATCTATTGCTGTATGTGATGTAGAAATTATTCGTGTAGGTACGTTCACTGTAATGTCAAATTAAAACCGTGAATTAAATTGAGAAACTGCTCTTTCGTGGGATTCCTCAAACTCAATATTGAAATCTCCACATACAACCAATGGATTTAAAGAGATTACTAATTTTGTTCAGTTATCTCTCAGATTTTCTAAGAAATTGAAATAATCTAAAGCTCAGCTGTTTGAGGTCTGTAGAAGCAAGTAAGATAATTTTGAGCGTAGTAAGATTGTTGAATTCAAATACTTTTCAACTGCATATAAATTTAGTTCTGAGAAAGGTAAAATCAATATTATTTCTTACATAAATATACGAACCTCCATAAGCAGGGCCAGCTATTTGATTCCCTCGCTCTACAGTAAGATCCTGCAGAGTAAAAACCACGGTGGAAATTTCCACCATGGCTAGAGTTCACAAAAGGTACTAATTTTGCTTGAAAGACATGGAGCGACAAATCTCCCTGCTCCAGTGGGAAACTCCCATCTAATTTCCTGTTATGTGTGTGTTTAAACCTAACGGGAGGTTTGCCGACGTGATCAGTGAATTGGACACCCACACAAACTCTCACCAAACGGATCCCAGTCGCAATCATAGGAGGGCAGAATGACATCAATTTGGTGGTCACTTTACACGTAGGCAACATGTTGATAAACTGGCGTGCTGCCCAAAACAGGAACATTGCCAATCTCGACTCTGCCCTAATACACTCTTTGACTCTGCCTTCTGGTACAACAAACAACCTGTGCAAAAAGAAATTAAAGACACACAAACAACCAATTAAAAACTGCATCTGAGAGGTACACGTATTAAATTATTTGAGCTTCTTTCTCTCAGAAAATACTTCACCCAGCATGGTCTTCACTTGAACCTTGTCGGAAAACGCACTCCAGTGAGGGCTTTTAAACACATCCTTACACCTCAGCGGTATCTACCCAAGCCATCCCCTACATCTCTAGTTCACTTCCATCCTCCGGAATCCCATTGGATCTAATTACCTGATCCTGAACCTAATCCTTGTATTACCTCTCCCCATTGACTAGACCTACATCTAACCCTTCCTTCCTCACCTCACTTAACACTGCTGGGACCACGATACTTCCTTCGACCACGCACTCGAGGTAAAATGAGATAAATAAATAGCAGCTACAGTCAGATGCAGCCGAAAAGCATCTGTGTGAGTACACATGCAAAAGATTCAAATAATGCATCATAATGTGCAATCCCTTTAAAATAAAAATTGAATTTATCAGGGCAGCATTTGTGGTGTTGATCGAGTCAAATAGATGTTCTTTGCTTTACAGAACATTGAGGTTATCTACAATGGTCTAACACTCCAATTCTAGTTTTATTAGGAAATATTTATTTCCACACTAGTATAGTGAGATTGTGTAGGTTTGCCGTGAGCCAGATTTAACAACTACGTGTCTTTGCGCTTGCTAGCCTGTTTGCGTCGGTTTGTAGGTGGATTGATATTCGATGATGAGAGAAGTTGAGGATGAGAAGGCAAAGAAAATCATTGTTATAATGTAACGGCAATCTGTTTTCGATCGTGATTGGTAGTGATTGTGTTTTGACGCGGATGGACGGTTGAAAGTTTCTGCGTGTTCCTATTGTCCCCCCTCGGTTTTTGAACGATTTTTCCGGCCTTCAGATATTTTAAAGGTATCTCGAGATGGCCTCATTGGGATCAAAATTATATCTGAAATGGCTCTCAATTTTAAAACGAGTTTTTCCCCAATTTTCCCCGGTGCCGCCATATGCAACCTTGATTTCTATTGGGAATGGCGTAGAAAAAACGGAAAAATTTGAAAAAAAAAAAAAGACTCGGGAATTTTTAAAATTTTCTCATATTCATATATATTTCTCCAATCCCCCTATTTTTTTAAACCAACATCAATAAATAACCATATTTTTGGGATTTTGGGGAAGAAAAGTAAAATTTTTGAGTAAATCTAGTATTTTTTAAACATATTGACAATACAAATTTTATAATTTAATAGCATTAACAATTTTTTAAAAATTGGAAAAAACCCATAAGGGTTAAAATAACCCTTGTTAGAATATCCCAAATTTAAATTGAATACTTTTTTTATTAGGCACTATATAAACAGTGTTAAAGTAACAAATAAAACTGCATCTTTGCCCCAGGTAAAACAAATCATTCGATACAATTGGGGGAATTCATTTTTTGGGTAGGAAGGTGGTGACATAAGGCCAATGGATGTGTGCCCCAATCCACAAGTAAAAAAAAAATCACTTCCCAAATCCCTTTTTAGTATTTTTTTTATTTTATTTTTTAAAACAAAAAAAACAAATCAGCTAATTCTTCTTTTAAAAAAAGGGCAGTAATACTGATTGGTAATTCGTATTATGTTTGTTTCTTGCTTTAACAGTTGTATCTGAAAATTTAATTGTATTTTTTTCATATGCTAAATTTAACTTTTTGTCAAATCTTAACATTACTTACTAGTTCTTTAGATATAATAAAAAAATTGATTATTTTCAAATATATAAATGTTATCTCTTTTCCTACAAGGTTTAACTCTATCTTTAGTTAGTTCAATGTTATGAGTGCATTGTAATTCCATCTTATAACCACCTTGTTTTCCCAAAGGTGGGTTCAGCATCCAAACTTCCCTTATAATAGAATAATATAAAACTAAGCTCAGGGGTTTTATTACAATGTTGAAAAAAAGGGTGCATTTACAAGTTAACATTTTGGGGAAAATAACCAAACTATGACTTGAAAACTATATTTTTACAAAACTCCCTCAGGGGTTTAAGTAAATGCTTTTGGGTTTTAAACTATTAAAGGTTTTTGGACCTTCTATTACATTTTTTTTGGGTTAGCTCATCGTAAATTTTAATTTCAGGTTCCAGAAATGTCAGGATCTTATCTCAATTTAAATTAAATTGATTATTTGATATTCACAATTTATCGATCCAATGACAGAGTACCCCGTCTTAATGCTCCATCACTTATACGTTTTGAATTGTCAGATCAGAAGGGTGTCTGCAAACACCTTGTAAAAAATTTAAAGGTTGTCATTCACTGCAATAATTTTTAAATTTTCTCTCTGAGCTGTGACTCCTCAAGAAAATAATTTAAACAAAATTATCTCTTATTTATCTTACATTTTTAAATTTTAAAATTAAATCATCTTCATTATTATAATTTTAAATTAAAATTATTGATCAACATATTTTCACTCCAATGAATCATTTACATGCCTTTTAACTGCAAAATTCAGATCATAATCAGAAATATCAGCAATAATCTTTAACATTTTTTCATATCGGTCTCCTGCAATACCAATCTAGTAAATATTATCTAATAATAAATAAGGGCATGAAAAGGCTGCAAATGTATCTGCCACACTTTATGTACCAGCATTCTGAAAACAGAAAAACATGTAACAATCAATAATATTACCAATACGCTATGGTTCCAGTAGCATACTTTTTGCCTTTCACACATTAAAAACTCACCATTTTTACTGAACTGCTGCCTGTCCGGGACCTGAAAATTTAAAAAAAAAGTGGTAACACTCTTTAAATAATCCACTGTTGTTAATCAAAATTAATATGCTCCCAAACAAATTGTATATCATTTGCCATCTTGAAAAAATCTGTCATGTTTGAAGCTCTATTGCTAAGAGGGGCAGGAACCTAAATGTAAACAATAAAAATGGTTAAACTGTCACCGCTTTTGGGCAGATGAATTCTATTTTTAAAATTTTTACCATTACAGCGTTTAAATTGGTGACAATCTCGATGGGCTCTAACAAGGGATCTGAAAATAAACAGACACATAAAAAAGAAGTTCCACAACTTTCAACTAAATAATTTGAATGCCCTTTCAAAACAAACACTTACCATGAATACTGTCAGCAAACATATTGGCACATTTGCAGCATACCATAGTTTCTCTATCCACAAATGATCAATTTTTTTTTCCCCAAATTTTCAGTAGCATTATTGTTCCAGTTACATGCAGTTTTCAGAAAATGCTCTTTGCATATTGACTCACGACTGGTTAAATGTGCATTTGGAGTGGGTTTCCCAAAATTTTTAGCCATTCTGCCTAAAAAAATTATTTATTTTCAGAATTTACAATTCAACTCTAAGAAGCTTGCACTCACAGCTTGTAAGGCGAGATTGAGCAGTAACTTGAGGAGTTGTTCTGTCCTTTCCTTCTTTAGGGATTGAGAGAACAATGGCCTCACGCCAAGTCTTGGTATTGCGTGTTCAGCCCCAAATCTTGTTGAAAATGCCGAGGAGAAAAGACGAGCATTTCCGGTAGGTGTTTCAGCATTTGGTTATGTATCTGGTCTGGCCCTGCGGCAGAATCTTTCGCAAAAGCGAGGAGCTGGGAGGATTCGTCCATGAAGAAAATTTAATTTTCCTCCATGCGACTCGAAAAGTCTAATTTACAGTTTTCCATTTTTCTTTTCGTTTTTTGAAAGCCAGGAGAATAGTGTACGGAGCTGGAGATGTGTTTGTAATGAGAGGCCATTTCTTCAGCAATTTCTTGTGGAGAGTTTAGGAGATTCCCATTTACCATAAGCCCTGAGATAGACGGCGAAAGTCTTCCCACCGATCTGTCGGACCTTTCTCCACACAGAAGTTTGCAGGAAGAACGGCAAGAGGTGACGAGATGTAGGCTCTCCAGAACGCAGCCTCCCTTTCCGTATCGTTAATCTAGCTCTGGCTCGGGATCTTTATAGTTTATTAGGTTTTCCATGGTTGGGAACCTACTACGTTTTTTCAATACCCTCTTCCGATCACGGACCGCGGTGGCACAATCAGCGTTCCATCATGGCACAGGGAGGTGTCGTGCATGGCCCGACGACTTCGGGATGGCAAATAAGCCCGCTTGAAGGACGGCGTTATTAAAATGGGCAACCATAGCAAGAGACGACCATAGCATGGGCAACCATAGCAAACGACATCGATGTCGTTTGAGCTGTTTTCCGATATTCGTAATTCTTTCTTTAATGTTTCCCACTCAGCTCGGTGGATTAGCCAGCGAGGAGGGCGGGTAACGTTCAGATCGGGAATATCGAGGTTGACCCGAATGGGAAAGTGATCACTGCCATTCAGGTCATAAGGACAGTCCACTCAAAGATGGTAGAAACGGAGGGATACAGAGAGCGGAGTCCACGGACGAGAAAGTGTTAGAAGCTACGGAAAGGTGACGCTTTCGCCCAGGTTTAGGAGAATTAAGATTTTGGCTATCTATAATATTTTCAAGTACCCTGCCTCTCGTGCACGACCTTGAGCCACCCCAGGCAGGGTTGGGCGATGAAGTCCCCACAATAAGAAAGATTCTGCAGGCACCTGAGAGCACATCTTCAGTTCTTTCTGTGACACGACTTGTCAGGCAGGATATAAACGTTGCAAATGGTAACAGAAATAGTTGATTGGCACGGTAATTGACACGAACGCAAAATATCGGGAGAGTGGTTCGTATGTATATTTCTTTAGATACCAGAGAGTCTGTGATAAAAGTGGCGACTCCGCCATGGGCGCGGAGGCCATCGTCTACGACTTGCCTGTAGCAACAAAAGCCGCGTAGAGAGAGGGGGTGCTCAGAACGGAGATGTGTTTCCTGCAGGCAGATAACCACGGGTCTATGTATAGACATTAGAAACTTTAATTCGCCCAAACGAGTGCGAAAGCCATTTAAGTTCCATGAGAGGAGAGCCATAGTTTCTAGTTCTTAGATTTTTTTTTGTTTCTAGGGTGGGTTATGTATCAGTTTCTTTCTCTTCTTTTTTCCTTCTCTATTGGAGAGTAATGGGTTGGTTCAAGCGGAGTTCTCATTCCTAAGTCTCTTGACTACTGCTATAGAGGAGTCGCATGTATTAGGACACCACGGTCCTTGAGACAGGCAGCATAGATCTAACAATAGGGCCTGTCGGTCCTCGCGGCTTCTCTGGATGCGTTTGAGTGTTTATTTGGAAATATTTTATGCTTTTCGTTTCAGTTTTCGTTTCAGACTGGACAACAGATTTAGGAGTAGAGCATCTCCGCCGATGTCATCGAAGGACACCTGGCGAGCAGCATCGCGCAAAGTGGAGGCTTTAGGCGTTTGGGTATCAGAATTTACTTTATGTTGACCCACGGTGTCAACGAATCTTCGGGCCATGTCCACGGAGTTTCGCATCTGGTAACGGCGTCGTGTCTCCGGAAGGAAACCCTCTCAGAGACCCAGATCTTCTGGATCTCTCTTTCTCTTAAGAAAATGGGGCACTAGTTTGGAATTTGAGGATATTTTTCTACAACAGTTTACGCATTTTGCCTCTGCCCAGGCTTGATTAAGAGTCATTACAAACCTCCTTCCACGGTACGCAGACTGCGGCGCTCATGCAGCGAGGTTGGGTATGGCCGACCTCGGCATTTAAAACAGCACAGTGTTGGAATATGCTGCGACACGAAAAAAAGGAGTTAGACTACACGATATCTATGGTAGAGATGGAGGGTGAAGATCAGTCAAGTTGGGGTAGGAGTAAGTACCCATTTACTCTCCGCTGAATCCTGTAAATATCTGACTTTTCATATGGCTCAAGGGAGGCTTTCAAATTTTCTTCCGTTTTCAGTGAAGTCTTCATGATTTACCCACACCCACTTGCAGAGGTTTAAGGTCGGGTGGGCGGACACTTGCACCTATTTTGGACTGCTGCCGGCTATTTCTTGATCAAAGGACCTTGCTGATCTGTTCGTCAGAGCGACATTCAAAAAGAATTCTGCCGTTTCTCTGACGGACAACCGACTGAAATTTGCCAAACTTTTCAATTTCCCTGACAAGTTTGATAGGGCTGACACTTTATGGTTTCATTCTCTCTTTTGCATGACATGACGGGAAAGCGGGGCTTAGTAGGTCTGTCAGATTCATTACAGAAAAACTCTCAAGATTAACTGTTTCACCAACAAATCTCCTCTTCCTTATGGAAGAGGGCGGAAATAAGTTATTTTATCCATTAAGGATATCAGATTCATCCCCGTGGTCCCCACCCACCACGGAGCCCAACGAGGACACTCCATCAGTGCCAGGGTTACCACAGGGATATAGTGAAATTGCCACGAACGCCGTGGATTCCCCCGCTCACCCTGGAGTTCAGTACAAGACCTAGTCCAAGCCGGTTGAATAGCCGGTGAAATAGAAGAGGGAGAAGAAAAGAGACAGGATGGTATAGAAGAATGATAATGTAAAATGGGGAAAAGAAAAACGACTTGTGAAGGAAAGGAATACTTGAGAGTCCTCTCTGTATCCCCCCGTCAGGACGTGGACCAACCCACCTCGACGGGATCTTATTGTAGAGCAAGGGAATCAAATAAAGGCACTGCTTACGGAGGTTCGTGTATTTATGTAAGAAATAATATTGATTCTACCTTCTTGTCAGAATACAATTTATATGCAATTGAAAAAGTTATTGAAATAACAGTTGTACATCTTACTACGCTCAAAATTATATTACTTTGCATCTACAGACCTCCAACAAAGCAAGCTTTAGATTATTTCAATTTCGTAGAAAATCTAGAGATAACTCTGAACAAAATTAGTAATTTCTCTTTTAAATCTATTGTTGTATGTGGAGATTTCATGTCAGTTTTCTGAGCGAATCCCACGAAAAAGAGCAGTTTCTCAATTTGATCCATTCTTTTTATTTAGATATTACAGTGAACGTACCTACACGGAATACAACACGGAATACGGTTGCAACAAAGTCAACAAATAAACTCTCTAATTAATCTCTTAACGACGCTTATCTCAAATTATCAATGCCTAAATTTCTTCGCATTGCAGGTTGGATCGCCAACGGCAATAAATCATCGCCAAGAAATAGAAATATTTCTCGTAAACAATATAGACATTCTTCATTTCTGAAAAACTGCTTTAAACTGAAGAACATCACATTATGCGATACTAAACATCCTAGTGGCAATGCTCAGTGACCTTAATATTAATAAAGCACCATTAAGCATCAAGAACCCAGGAAAGCCGTACTTGACAAAACATTCAAGCAACATCTGCTTTTAAATTACGGACTGGAATGGACCAATCACCTTCAGCGCCATCTACTGCCCTGTCGAGTTCAAAATAGATAGGCAACGATTTGAAACCTACTTTAAGTCACTAGGAAAGCCAGGTTCATGTGATCAGAACTTAAACATGACACTCAATGGGATCAGGCTCATCACCCCTAGAGGAGAGAACTGGAGAAAGCAGTTAACCCCTACTACAGCTAGAAGCCATTTTCTGGGAGAACCTGCCACAGCCTGCCGACCAAACAAAATTCCAGACCTGATTGATATATTCAAAACAAAAGGAATCCATCCACTAACTGTATCATTGAATCTTCCCTCAGGTGTCCTCCAGACTACACTCCAATAGTATAATTTATAACAAATTATCCTTCAACTCTGTCCCGTGTCGCTAACAAACATCTGATTACCATTAAAACAACAGATCATGAGATTAAGAGACTAAATGAATAACCTAAAATATTCAGAAGCAGCTTAGTTCGCTACACCACCAAATCCACTACACCCAGAGCAGCATAAATACCCAAAATTTCTTTTAAACAAAATATCTGAGAAAAGATGACTAAGAAGAATCCGGCAAGCTTTAAAATATCCTGCAGACCGTACCAACAACAACAGAGCAACTAGGCAACTAAAGTCCTTCCTAAAAGATTACAACAGCAACAGGTTTCAAGATTTCATAACCAGCCTCACCCCAACAGAAGATACTAATTACTCTCTATTTAAAGTCACAGGAAGCTGAAACAACCGACCAAACCAAATCCCCCAATCAGCGATGAAAATATGTGATGAGCGAGAAACCCCACAGAGAAAGCATCTACCTTTGCCAAATTCTTCGCTAATGTATTCCAGACTCATCCCATGATACAAACCAAGACAAACAAATCGGGATTACATATCCCAAAACCAAATGACACTTCCAATTCCTCACTTTACTCCAGAGGAAATTACAAAACCATTAACCTTATCAAACAAGCTCCTGGCACATGACCTAATCACAACACATCTTCTCAAAGAACTACCACGAAAGGCAAGACTATGGTACTGCACTATTCAAAATTATTCTAGAATAGGGTTCTGCAAACAATGGAAAACAGCCCAAATTCAAGTTTTTTTCAAGCCTAGGAAACCTCCACATGAACCCTCCTTTACCGTCCCATCAGTATACTTCCAATTCTATCCAAAATGTTTGAGAAACTTCTATCAAGACTACGTCCTCACATAGCAACCAATAACCTAGTCCCTGACCATCAATTTGGCTTTAGACAGCAGCATTCTACCATCCAACAAGTTAATAGAATCTGCTTCATTGAGAATTGTTTCCAAGAAAGAAATATTGTTCATGCCTTTAGACATTGCCCAAGGGTTTATTAGAGTCTGACGTGGACTCCTTTAAACCCAAACATTTCTTACCATATCCTTCATCAATATCTTCAGTTCTTATCTATCCCACCGCACTTTCCAAATCAAATATCAAAATGAATTATCTGAATTCCATCCAATAAAGGCTGGAGTACCACAAGGTAGTGTTCTTGGCCCTATTCTGTACCAACTCTACATGTAACATGATTGATGATTAATGAAAGTTATTGAAGCATTGAATTCGAGGAAAAACTTCTCGTTAATGAAACCTGGAAAGGTTTTACTGCTCGTAGCGTCAAATTCAGACCTATATTTTGTTAATTAAACTCCAAAATACCTAAACAGTTATTTCAAATTCAATAAAACTAAAATTCCAATAGTCCCAACCTGACATGTTTGTATAGACACCATTAAAAGGGGATGTGAACTCATAAATAATCTCAGGAACTAATGATAAATCATGGAATTGATCAAAGCCTCTCCCAAAAAGTCATGAAAGCTGCAATTTGCTGTTTGATATTATCCCCTTAATATTAGTATAGAATATGAGTTGCATTTGTAACTTTCACAAATAGGAGAAATATCGTAGCACCACTGATTTTGTTACAAATAAGCTCAGTTTATTGAAAAAATATAAATAATAGAAAATATATTTTTTATCAAGATATTTAACATCATGTTTTACTGAAATATAGTTTGAAAACTGATCTCAAGAGTACCAAAAGTAAGTACTGAATTCCACCCCCTTCCTAATATTGGACAAGGTAAGTGGCAGAAATGGTATAAATAATGTGTAGTTTTACACTTCAGGTCTAAGAAGCATTTCAAACGTTTTACTCTCTTAGTGAGAATAAATGCATAGCTATTGGATGATATTCATGATATGCATGGCTATTTGGATTGGATTCTTAATCATGATGGCTTTCTTTAGAGTTTAATTAGATATCTATGGTGAAAGAACAATTATATAAATGAAGTGGGCAAATTAATTTTTAGTGTTTGTTCCTGAGGACAGGAGGCACATTCAGGACACAATCAATGACTGGTATTTGCTATTACAAGATGGCAGGTTGTTGAAATGACATTGATTACTTTCATATACTCATATATTTCTGCATTTCCATTAAGATGGCCTTAGCAATTACATTGTTTCAAAACATTTGTCCGATATTCAGTAAAACCTTATGGATTTCGAACACTAAAAACATTCAAACTTTTCTCGACCACCTCCCTCAACTACACTATTATACGTATAGATTTCTTCAATACATACAGATCATATACATCGAAGACATCGTTTAATTCTCTATCATTGTAACTTTTTTTTTCCTGTGACCCTGGCCTCGTGAGAATAAGAGGAAATGAAACATCTGTCCAGAGTGGCAGTTGGCCTCTAGGAAGTCAAATGGGCATCCATATGGTAGTACAAGTGTGACGCCAAGCTTTTATCAGCGTTGCGGCTATGCATAAGGAACTGGAATGGCAAAAATCTTATTTCAAATTCACGAGGATCAGAACTTTATAAAACGCTGATCTTTGTGCCGTGGCTCAAAGGCGCGAGAGAGTAATTCTCCACACGCCTTCGAATCCAGGCTGCCACTTCTCGTACGGACATCTCATACCCCCCTCCATTTGCGAGAAATGAATGGATCTTGCCGTAGAGCATGCTCTTGTGCATTGAGATAATGTAAGAGATATTCGGAGAAGGCATTACCTTGCCACCCCTCTGGAGGAGATGCTGGGTAACGACGGATGCTCTCCTGCAAACTCTTTAACTTTCATCGTCTAAATGGATTTTAAAATCTAATCTGAGAGTGGATGATTTTAATACGCCTTTTATAAACTGATTTTCATTGTTCATATATGCTATCGTTGTCAACTTTCATTTTACAATCAGTCAGACTTTACTCTATTTTTACTCATTTTATCTTATAATTAATAAAAATTATTTTAACTGACCACTGACAGTGGATCTATGTTCTTAATACAAATTGACAATGACCTTAGATGTTAGAATCGCCCTTAAACGCTAATCATAATCATTAGAGACAGGATTTCCATGCACTATTAAATGCTAAAATCTGCATGCAAACATGCACTATCAAATAACCTAATATGCACTATGCAGGCTAAAAATGGGCAAAACATGCACAATCAAATTTTATCTAAGTTTTTAATTATGGTGCAGTTCAGTGTCGGCAATGTCAGAACTACGGACATTCTAAGAAAAACTGTGGAAACTACCGCGCTGTGGAAAATGTGCGGGTCAACACGCTACTATCGAGTACGGGAATGAAGAAACAAAATGTGTAAACAGTGAAAAGCCTCATCGGGCCTCCAGCCGTAAATGTCAGGTTTACCAAAATATTCTATCCAGAAAAGTTCTTCCCTCCCAGTCGCGCAATCAACCTCCAAACATGCCTCCAACAGTTCTGCCCACATAATCTTTCCTCCCCAAGCCTTTCATCGCCCTTTTCCTTCTTACTAGAAAGACCCCCGAACATTTCTCCTCTCGACGCACTATAGCCAGCTTACTACTTCAACACCTCAGAGAAAGACCCCCGAACATTTCTCCTCTCGACGCACTATAGCCAGACCGACCGAACCGAGACTACTGTCCTCATATCAATCGCCCTTGTACTCAAATTTCCTCAAACCTTCAACATTCCCAAGTCACTCTCACTCTCAAATAATTTCACAAATTGTCTCCCAACAAGTTGAAATATTCCTTTCGAATCTGTTAAATTAAATAATCCCCGTTCTTACCAATTCAATTCTCCAATCTCTGAAATTTTCTTATCTTCAAATTTATGTCTAAAAATAACCCCCGTCATTCAATCCGCCTATTATCATGGAATGCAAATGGCATACGAGCCAATATTCACATACTCGCACATTTTCACCATAGCAATATTATCGATATAGCTTGCACCCAAGAAACTCTCCTGAGTCCCCCTATCAAAATTTTCGTTCCTGGATATACGATGTATCGATATGATCGTCCACGAAATTGTAGCAGTGGTGGTGTAGCCATTTTCACGAAAAATAATATCTCCCATCATCATCTCCCTGAATATGCAAACCTCACGTTTGAAAATATAAGCGTTGCAGAACAGCAAACCGGACAATCTCACCTTATTGTGACCTCAGTGTATAAGCCCCCCAATATTCCTTATAAAACAGGTGACATTGATCCACTGTTTTTATAAAATCAACCTACAATTGTTGTTGGGGACTGGAACGCCAAGAATACAGTATGGGGTAGCAGACTCGATTCTCCTGCCAGCATCCTTCTTCTTGCAGATATTGAAAGATGAAATCTAACAGTGCATGCTCCTGATTCTCTCAGCTATTATCCCTAACAATCTTCAATACCAGAAAACATTCTCGACTTCGGTATCTCACGCAACATTAGCTACAATATTATTGTAGAGCCACAAATCGCTCTTTTTTCAGACCATCAACCTCTTCTTTTCTCCTTGAATACTTCATTAAAAGAAAATCGCCCAGCTCAGCCCTACTGCCTGCAAAAAGTCAACTGGCCTCACTTTCAGATCCTGATTTCCCTCATTCTGACACCACTTCCATCACTGAAAAACTCTCAAGAAATTGATAGAGCCATTGACTCCCTCACCTACACCATTCTCGATAGTTTAGACCTAACAGCTCCCCCAACGCGTCAACGTAACCCACTACCTCCTGTTTCACCAATCTTACAGAGACTATTATATCACAAAAGATACATACGTAATCACTGGCAAAAACATCGTTCCCTCTTCTTAAATCGTAAAATCGTACCTAAACCTACTCACTAAAATAGTAAGACATCTTTTGGCAATATCTAACGCCCAATATTTCCACTTCCAAACTCAAACCGCCAACCCAATCGATCATAAGCTGTGGAATATCACTCGCCGCCTCTTGCGCAAACCAACTAATATACCCTCCCTAACTACTGCGGCATCCGTAGCAACTACTCCTGCAGATAAAAGCAAAGTACTAGGTGAATACTTTGCCACAACCCTTCCTCCCATCCCTCAGAAAATCCCTTCATGATCAGTTACTCCTCGAAGAACTGAACAACAGATCCCAAGATGTCCAAATGCATATCTCCCACGAAATTGTAAACCTTTTATCTGTCGCTACCCCAAAAGTCTCCAGTGGTCACGACTTAATTCCAACGTATGTACTTAAACACCTTCCATTCACAGCCATTTTACATATAACATCAATATTCAATGCATCTCTTCGTCTGTCATACTTTCCTCGCAAATGGAAACACGCCTACATCATTCCCATTCTAAAACCAGACAAACCAAAAAACGACCCGTCAAGTTATCGCCCAATTAGTCTTCTGCCCTCCTAGAAAACTGTTTGAAAAATGTATCCACATAGATTAATCTCCATCTCAGTACAGTCAAGCCATACTTCCACCAATTCGGTTTTCAACCACTCTTTCCACAAATCACCAAATATTAAGATTAACCGAGGATATAATCAGAAGGCTTCCATGGAAAGAAACACACAGTCGCAATCTTCCTCGATATAGCTAAAGCTTTTGACACCATTTGGCATCCAGGACTGTTATACAAACCTATTCACATCGGAACCCCCGACTATCTTATTCACATCATCAAAAGCTTCCTTGCCGATCGCACCTTTTCTGTCCGCCTTCCTGGAGCTCTTTCACTATCTTTTCCCATAAAAGCAGGAGTACCCCAAGGATCTGTTCTATCTCCAACTATTGAATCTTTATACAGCTGATATACCATCCACCCCTCATACCTCCATTGCTGTTTGCTGATGACACCGCAATATATTCCTCAAACCGTGATATTGATACCGCACAAGAAGACCTGCAACACCACCTCTTTAAGCTCTCCGACTGGGCCAAGAAATGGTATATCCGGATAAACCCTGCAAAAAGTCAAGCCAAAATCTTCACGCTCCGTAGACCAAATAATCCTCCCTCTCTCAAATTTCAAGGAGAAAATATAACTTGGCTCCCAAACAACAAGCCAGTCAAATATATAGAGTACTTTTAATAGGCAGCTCACCTGGAAATCAAATATACTCCACAGCATAACCCTGGCACCGTAGAACCCACCAATTATATCCATAATCAAAAGCGTCATCACCCTTGCAACTCCATGTCGCTGCTCACCTATACCAATCAATGATCCGCCCAATTTAATCCTACGCTTCTCCTATCTGGGCCTCAGCCAGCAAATCGAACATCCAAAAAATGCAGATTTTCCAAATTAAATTCCTCCGAACCATCACTAAAGCTCCATGGTTTGTACCTAACTCCCAGTTACACCAACGAACTCAGTATTACTCCTATCTCCGTCCATTTCTCCCTCCTATCCTCTCGCTTCTATCTTAAAATTCCCCAGATTCCCTCAGCCGTACACTTCAAATTCGGAAAACAAAAGCCTCGCCACAATAGACTAAAGCGAATACTACCGCGACAGTTCGTCGACCCTCCTTGATTATCATGTACCCGATGTGGCTTCTCACATTTAATTCACATGTACTGTATTTATATCTACAATTTTCTTAATCGATGTTAACGTAATTCAATGTAACATCACTGTATCGTACTCGGATGCTGAGGGCCTTCGGGCCAAGCAGAAATAAATGAAAAAACAACTAAACGCTCATTTTATTCTTATTCAAAATCTTTTTGTCCGTTTTTATTGCTCACTTCTTTCAAACTCTGCTAATTTAAGCCACTTCATGGACACAGCAGTTAAAAAAATAATGTTTTGAAAACACGAATTAAATGAAATTTGATGTTATCATGGCCTATATTTCTTTCACAATATTATTTATTTTCTCTGCTGTAGTTGCTTTAAAGTCTAACATAAGTCAAGACAAATAATTGTATTACCTCGTTTATTAGATCTCATTTCTGTGAAGGTGGGTGCACTTTACTTTAATAAAAGGGAAATTCGCTGCAAGTCCATTTGCTATGATCAAAAGTCACTAAAGGAGCCACAGTGTACTATGCGACGACCGAGACCAAGAAAGGAACCATCTCACGAGAATTGTAAGTGTTCTGACTGTGAATCCAAAGATAAGGCAGAAGGCTTAAGAAAATTGAAGAGTATTATCAGAGAGCTTAGAAAATAAATCAAACTACGATAAAAGGCTCTTACATCTTTTGATGTTCTTCGCGAAAAGGAAGGAAGAAATAATTTTGGCAAATAATGCACGATAGTGTTCAGTGAAAGTGAAGACTGTGTCGTGTTAGTTGTATTCTCGTTTACCTGTGCCAGTATTTTCTTTGTCAGCAGTGATCGGTGAAATGTTCATGTCAGCGTGTTCAGTCTTGACATTGCATTGAAAAAGCTGGGAAATAATAATTTCCGTAGAGTGATTACTAATTTCAACAAATTGATTTATATCTTGGGAAAAAAGTTGAAGCATTTGAAAGAAAATGGAAGACTATTCTCTTAGTACATTTAGTACTTTAAATTCTCTTTTGCAGGTTAGTAAATTATCTAATTTACATGCATTATTATTATTATTATTATTATTATTATTTTTTATTATTTTATTATTATTATTATTATTTTTATGCAAGCAAGTTAAATTTATTCAAACATCTTTTATGGGTTTATTAATAACTGAAAATATGTGGGAAATATAGTTGGTACAGCATTTGATGTCCTGTTCTGCTACTTCATCTTATGTTTTTTATTTTTATTTGTATAAAATCCTCTCCAAATTTATTTCAGTAGAATAGATGAGTTTTGCGAAATAAAAAACCGTCTTCATAAATAAAGTCTCTGAAAAAGAGAACTATACGGAACGTGAGGGTTTGTACTTTGACTTTAAAAATTAAGTATTTGTTGAAAAAATAATCTAAATATTCATGCCAAATGCACCACCCAAACACGCCAGAAACATTATTAAAATCCATTTATTTGAATAACCCCCTTGACGTAGAGTTCTAAGGCCTTAAAATCTGGACTTTTTGAAGCTGGGACCCGAAACGTTCCTCGCAACGTAATCTATAGCACAAGATCTCATTGGACTTTTCTATTTCTTTTTGCTGGTGGTTCCGATACTCCCGGCTTTTTCCCAGAACGTCACCGTCCGGGGCGTCCCGCCCTGATGGGAAAAGGGAAACCACGGGCGCCGGGGGGAACACACTTGGAAGGGGGGCGCCCAGGGGAATGGGTTGTGTTCGAGTAATTCTGTCTCGCCTTTTTGTCCCCGTTTTGGGGTTTCCCAATCTTCTTGGACATTTGGAACTCACCCTTTTGAACTGGTATATCTTCGGGTTGGGCGTTTTGATTTCTATCTTTGATACATCTAGACAAAATTGAAAAAGACATTGCTATGGGTTGATTGGAACTTTGAAATTATTTTGTACACAAAAACATTTTTAAATTTTTTTCCCTGGTGTATTCTTTAGACATAAAAATTTTCTTCATAAACCTATTAAAATTTCCCAAAATCGATTAGTTATTTCCCCCCCCATTTAAAAAAAATTGATGAAGACTTAAAAATGTTTTTTTTAAATTGGATGAGATTACACATGATCAATGACCCATCCTTTTTTAATAGGAAATTTCTTGAGCTAACATTAAATTATTAGGAGTTAGAAGAAGAACGTTTGAAATCAAGATAAAAATTTTTAAATTAGTTATTTTCCCCTTCGTAATAAAAATTTGTCGTTTTTATTTTTAAAAATAAATAAATTTTCAAAGATTGACAGGGTTTTCTTTTTAAAAACTTTTAAATTTTTTAAGGGGGAGTAAAAAATCAAGGGGTTTTTTTTTTTAGTGATAGGCCTTTAAATGAGGTCCCTTCATTTGTTTTGTTTTGATGATATTTTGTTTTGTCAATTTGGTTTGTAGATTTGGCCAATAATAAGGGAAAAGATTCCTGTTAAAAGAACGTTTACAGATTGTGGAAAATAAATTTCGCCATAAAAACGTGATTTTAAAATTCATCTTTTGCCAGACAACAGAGCTCTTCGAAAATTTTGGGGCATATAATTGTTTATCATCGCAACCTCGTCAAAATTACCTTTAAAAATTTCGAACAATGTTTACCCCTATCGATGAAAAACTAAAAATCATGACACCCAAACTGTGCCCACAGAAGAAAATATCAGTGCTGTCACTGATAATGTTGAAAAAATCAATTTTCTTTTCCCAAACCTTTCCCGCAACAACATATATGTTTTTATATATCATGAATGTTCATTCCCCGCCTGAGGTATGGAAATAATATTCTGGGGAAATCATCTTATAGCTCCCAGACTTTTAGATTAAAAAAAACAGATTGTGAATAATAAACAAACCCCACCCCGTGATTCTTGAAAGCCTCTTTTCCCATTAAATTTGGGGAATTTTACCATTCCTTGTCTGTTTTTTACGAATCAGGGGTTTTTTTGTAAAAAAATGACTTTTAAGAGCGGGAATATTTTTAGAAAATCCCGTTCTTTTTCCCAAACACTCGACAGAAATCTTATTCATCAGGTGACAGTATAAACGGCTCATTGAAAAAAAATTCCCCTTCAATTGTACATTTTTTACAACAATTTACATTTTTTTACAATACTTTTTAGTAACAAGTATTGTACTGCAGCCTCCGTTCAATGACCCCCATCTCGATCAGTTTTTCCGCCCGGGTTTTCCCCCGATCCATTGAGCAAATGCTGGATCCCCTTGTTTTTTCCCTGGACATAAATGTAATTATCTGTACGTCTTCTTTTGGGGAAACATAGTTATTTAAATTATCGTTTTCATTTTTGTTGGGGCGGAAAGTATTATTCCTTGACAAAGGACATTGGATAAAACCCAAAATGTATTGCTTATGTATCCTTGAAAATAGATTTTATTACAAAAGCTTTTTTAATTTTAAAAATTTTATGTAGTATATTGACTCAGTGTGGGATCACAGAATTTTGAAAATGTGCAAGTACTTCTCCCCAACACGTCATACGCAGTTTCAATTTTTTTTTTAAAAAAATTTTAAAAAAAATAAAAAATAAGACAGAATTATAACCCGTAAAAAGATTCAATTGGTGCAACAATTGAAGCCGTAAGATCATAATAAGCGCTTTTGTTTTGGTCAATGTGGCATAAATTTGGGAAACTGTTTTCTTATTTATCGAAATTTTTTATTTAGTGATAAACTAACTTTTGGTTAAATAGATCACCCAAACAAATTTTCTTTTGGAATAAAAAGGGGGTCAGGGAAAGTAAAAAAAAAAGGTTCCTTCAAAAAAATGTTTTGGGTGGGGAAATGCAGGCATCCCGCCCCTTCGGTCCTCAAAGCTTTGCAAAAAATAATTTTATTATTATTATTATTATTAAATTTTTTTAATTATGACTTATACTTCCCCCACGCGAAAACATTCACCTCCCAAATGTCATTGGGCGGGGCTCCCCTCGTACGGCCCCACGTCAGTAAGATCTTCATTTATTTCCAGGACCTCTAACCCCTACGTATCAGACACATCAGTGACAGTTTTTCTGACAATGTGACGGGTTAGAATGACTGTTTTTTGTACTTTTTCTAGTTTTATTTTATATTCAATTCTTTCAGATGAAATTTGGTATTATTCCCGGGTTTTAGGGAAAATTTTCGGGGGCGGGTCTGAACCTTTTTTTTTCCAAATCTTCTTTATCTCTCTCAGCTCTTGTTAAATTTTTTTACTTTTTTTTCGTGTATGGGGGTGGAATTTTGATAATTGGGACCGTAATATAGATGATGGTGACTTCCTTCTTGGTTTTATTCAGCACTATAATGTCTGGTCTATTTGCGGTGATGGTCTTATCTGTTTCAATCTCCTATCCCAGTACATCTTCATGGATTCATTTTCCAAAACGGGGGGGAGAGTTGGGACTGATGGGATGGTCATTTTCCACACTAAGATTTTCTTTAACAGCCAGAAAATTTTTGAACGATTTTTTAAAGTTTTATGTCGTCCAAATTTCCGTTCCCGCAAAGAATTTTACATGCTTCCGTTATGTGCTCAATTGTTTCCGTCTCCGTTGAGCATAATCTCATTTTTCGTTCAGTGTTTCTTTCTATATATTTTTTTTGTAGTTTCCGTGTAATGGTTTTGTCCCGAATGGCCATCATGAATCCCGCGGTTTCTCCATACAAGTTACCTGCAGTTAACCAAAAATGCGAAAATGTACCTTTAACATTTGTATCCTCAAGCTGATGGGGATACAACCGTGTAAAATTTCTGGGTTCCATGACAGTTTTTTCTTCCATGGGTTTCCCGGGGTTTTTTCCCGATCTTGGTTTGGTTTGCAGTTTTTTAAAGGTGTTATATTTACGTCTGCGGGCCAAAAAAACTCATACATGTGTTTATCCTGTTTGAATGAAAGTATTCCCTTGGGTTTTTGAATTTGCTTGCGTGTAATTGAAGGACACTCCTTTATACCCATTCCTCCCTTGCATGGAGTAGCGTTACCCTTTCAATTTCTGTTTAGGATGCCTCATTCTGTGCTTAGTAATCCGCTCTGATTTGTCTTTTTAATATTTTCCAAATCTGTCTTTGGGAATTTTTCCACCCTCCAAAAAAGTAAACCCCAAAACAGGGGTTGGGGTGTATTGATTGCTTTGACTTTACCCTTTAAAAAATGCGTTTTAAAAACTGTTTTTCCCCTTTTCATTCTTGGTAAAATTTTTTTTTAATAAAGTGTCATTGATACCTCGCAATTTTTGGAATCCCAGGTACTTGTCAGCTCTTCGGTTAGTCTTCGATGACACCTTTCCCTGTTTAAAACCACTGGTTTTGGGGTTTTTTTCCCTTTTGTAAAGGGGTAGTGATTTGCACCTGGGGCCAAAAGACATATGTATGTCGTTACGAAATTTGTTGTTATATCCCGCATTTTTTGCAATTGTGTGGGAGAGTTGGCCATTTTCATATCATCTATGTAAAAGTAAATGGCTTATTGTATAGGAACCTTTTTGATGATTTAATTTTGGGAAAACCTTTTCGTTTCATTAAAAAAGCTCAATTAAAGGATTGGGGCCATACAGAACCAAGGGGGACTGGGAAAGAGTCACCTTAAAAATACCTTTTTAAATTTTTATTGTCCTTTATATCAGCTTTTTCCTCGGGGTTGCCAGGGTTTCAGTACTGTTGTCCATTTTTTATGGTTTCTTGAAAAAACTGTATTATTTCATCTACCTTATACATTTATAATCTCCCATAAGATAATTTCGGAACAAAAAATCAAATGCCTTTTGATAAAAATATAAGGGGAAACTAAAATTCCTGTTTCCTTTCGTAGATTGATGAGTGATTAAAAGTCAATTATCACTTGCTCCCCTTTTGAATGTCTGTAACAACCTTTTTTCTCTTCTGTCATAATGTTGCACTTTTCCAGGGGTTCATTAATCTTGTCAGTGATTATCTTTGTCAAAACATTTGGAAAAACAGATAAGCACGTGATTGGCCTGTAGTTAGCAGGTTGGGGGTTTCTTCGGGGGTTTTTGGGGTAAGGGGTTTTCCGGGGATTAAAATCTTTGGGGCGGGGTCTAGTTGTTCGTAAACTGTTTTTGGGACTCTGCCCCTTCTCATGCACTGGTGAAATTTCTTAAGTAATTATTATTATTATTATTATTATTATTATTATTATTATTATTATGAGGAATGTTAGGTTTGAGGTAAAGCATAGTAACAAACTAGTAAGTAATAATTTATTGGTGCACATTGCACATGCGTATATAAATACACAGTTGTTATTGGGCACTTGTGAAATGAAGTAAATTAGTAGGAATTTAACCGAAATGCCGAACGGACGATTGTGGAATGATTGTGGTTAGTAAATTAAAAGAATAAATAAAATACCAAAAAAGGGCCCAAACTTAACTTACCCAAGTCACAATTACGAAAACCTTCAAAAAGTTTCTGGTTTAAAAATTTCCCAAATTTCAAACGCCTCCCCATCCTTGTGATCAATGTCATTCTTTCCTCAAACAAGCCCCCATCTCGATGTCTTCCCGCGCGCACATTCCACATAACATCCCGGAAGTTATCTTTCCTCAAAACATCCCCTCTCCCTTATTCATATACCTATTTTTCTTTCTTCGCTAAACGTCTTCTCTCGGCTACTTTTTTATTTTGTTCTCCCCCCTCAAACAATCATTTGTTCCTCAACTGATCAAAAGGGTTTGTCCCAAAATATACGTATTTTTTTTATGTCCATCACAGTATTGGGGGGAGGGGAAAGCAACAGGTCCTTTAAATTTTTCCCATCAGGAAAACATCCTTTCGTGTATCATTTTTGGGGTTTGTTGTGCCCAAAGCCGGGAAATCCCGAACATCATGCTCATAATGTCAGAACTTGAAAAAGGCAAAGGAAAAAACCCATCCCCTCCCAAAGCTTCCTTCCCTTTTCCTAAATCCACTTACTGCCCGATGACGTCTAGACGGGGGTTCAAAACGACTCAAAATCTAAATGTGAATGGCTTTTAAAAAACGGCACGTAATAGTTTTTTTGGGAGAATGGAGGGAATTTTGAGATACAAAAGTTACAATCAACGTATATTTTGAATCGTCAATGCATCACGGAAATAATAAATGGAGCCAATTCCCGATACGCTCGTATTAGGGGGGTTTAGTTTTACTTCTCGCGTACTACATACATGGTATAGAAAAATTTTTAATACTGGGAAACAATAAATGGAATTTTTTGGGGGGAAATATTCATAAAGGAGGTCTCGTACCCAAAAAAGTTGATAATTCGTGTTCCCATTTTTAAAAAATTCTTTCTCTAACACGATGTAATCAGAATCCCCGTTTTGTTTATTTTACTGAAAAATTGGTTTCTGGCAAAACTCTGGGCCGTGATCAACGCTATTTTCTAAAAACGTAAACTGGGTTTCACCCAAAAATTTAAAATTCACTAAAAGATCGAATAGCTGCAGCAGTTCGTGGTGAAAAGAGGGGGTTTAAGTTTCTGACATAACATTGACGTTTTGAAAAAAAACCCCAGGTAAAGGAAATTATTTTTACAACTATACACAATTTGGGAAAAAAATGAACAGATACTGCCTCCAGGGAAAAAATGTTCCCTCTACTGAATTACTGGGTACACGCGTCTTTTTAATTTTTCTGCTACCATGAAATGTAGGCTTTTTCAAAAACCCGCATGGCCAACGTCAGGAGGCGCCCGTACGTAACTGACAGCTGGGTATATTTTTAATCTTCAACGGGCTGGCCAAGCCTGTGAAATTAAACCAAACCGATATTTATTTCTGTTTTATCAGTCGACCATTAATCTTATTTGATGTATGCTCCATTACAAAAAATTTCAATTGTTTTCTTTGTCTTCCTTCATTTTAGGGAAAAGTGTCGCGGGGTAATAATTTTGGGGGCATTACGACTCTTGCGACTTTGGTGAAGTCTTATAAAATTTTTTTTTCCATTTGATACAAATTCTATTTGGGGAATTTCTTATTACTTCTTATTATCTTCCTCATTACTAGGGAATTTATTGTAATAAAAAAGGAAAAAATATTATATATACAATGTATATACATATGTGTATGTATATATATATGGTATGTATATATATATGTATATATATATATATATGGTTTTTATTATTCCAATATGTAAAATATATAAAATATGAAAAAAGAAAAATTCATGATATAGTTTAAAATTTCTCTAAAGAACGTTTTCCGAGCACAGAACGTCGTCGATCAGCCCCTAAAGTGGGCCGGGGAAAAGAAAAATTATTTAGTAATTCACCCCCGGTCTTATAATACCCTTCTTTTAAAATATAAAATTTCCCCGTTTAAATTTAAAATTGTTCACGGGCCTCTCTTGTAGTAGTACTAGTGTAGCCAGTGATGGATCTCAGAGTGTGGGGTAAAAGGTAACATACCCTCCCCTTCCAACATGCGATAAAACAATGATCTGTAAAAAAAATATTTTTAGTTATGTATTTAGAAAATTTTTTGTTTTACAGGGCTGTATGAGACAGGGGGACGTGGGTTGAAGCTTCTGCTTCCTTTTTCCCTTATTCTTTTTCCTAGTACTCGTTCTAAAAAACGGGGGTGAAGATTAAAGCAATGTCCGGGGGTCATAGAAAAAAGTAATTTGCTTTAGAAAAATTTCCAGTAAAATATTTTAAATTTATTTAAATGTTCCCCTTTCGTTTAAAAAATTTTTAAATAAACGGAATTTAAAATGTAGCAAAAAGTGAAATGTGAAGAAATATGCAATTGTAGCAAAATATGTAAAATAAAATTAATTCTACTTCATTCAGAATGTTTCAAACAAAAAAGTTTTTTTAATGTAGTATCTAAATCTTTAAAAAAATTTATTTAAGAAAATCCGTATGAGCATGATTTGAAGAATTTCGTTTTGTATTGAATTAAAGGTTCCACTGTTCCTTTAGAAACAGTATTTTTATTTAGATGAACTTGTAACGAATTTTCTATCTCCAGAGAAATTCAGTACCTCCCCCCCAAGATTTTTCTTCGAATCTGATTCGTCATTTCCTCTAAATTCCAATTCAAATCCCCAAACTCCAATTTCTTTATATTTGAGGATTTTTTTAAATTTTTTTAAAAATTATCACTGATTTTCTGTATGGCTGTTCAACTGCCTTTAAGTTCAATTTTCCCCCATAAAGATTGCTTAATATATAATGGGGTTTAATGCTTTTTATCCTTCTATAAGATAATTTTTATCATCCCCCTGTATGGATCGTAAATCATTTTGAAATAAACATAAAATAGTTAAATGGGTTTTTTACACCAAAAAACAATCGAAATTATTAAATTTCTTCTTTTTCTTCGACAATCTTTTCTGCATTAAAATTGGCGTGGGTCCTCCCAAACATTTAAATTTTCATTTCTCTTCCGCCCAATTTTAAGGTAAATTTATTGTCAAATGGAAAAAGAATTCAAAAGACAAAAAAATCTAAAAATTTTAAATAAACACAACTTTTTCGACCGGCGTTGATATCACACAATGTGTCCCAAAAAATGTACGCACCGGATTGGCCCAAAGAGGTTTTCAGAAACTAACACCCCCATCCCGCGACAGCGCACAGGATGACTCAACTCAAAACCCCTCCGGAAAAGATGAACTAAAACTTTCAACGAATCTTCTCAAAATTAAATAATACCCACGCAACACCCCCTTTTTCTTTCTAATTTTTTTTTTTTTCAAAAAAATTTAAAAATTCAATAAAACCAGACCTGAGCCATTGGGGTCCTTTGCTCCAACGGAAAAAATTAAACAAAAAATTCAAGCTGTTTTTATAAAATTTCAATTTAAAATTCCCTTTTTTTCGTAAAATCACGACCTCTCATATTTTGAAAAAATAGTACATAACCTCATTCAAATTTACAATGTTGAAGTACAGATTTCTTTAAGAAATAAATCTCTATTTACAATGTGTAGATGCAAGAAGAAAAAAAATTGACTCTGTTTTCAAAATTCAGAGCTTGACAAATCTGACCTGAACCATTTTTATAAGCGTACTTCACAATATTAGAAAAAAATAAACCAAAAATTGAGAACCATATTTTAGAAAACTGAAAATGTTGTTGAAGCTTCGTAGAAAGAAGACCTCAAAATCAAATTATCCGTTTCAAATTAAACAGGCCGCGACAATAGCCAGATAGACTGGAGAATGTAAACTTTGATGAAAATCCTGCCTATCAGGTGGGAAGAGAGACTGTCGGACAGACCGACAGACGGTCAGGCCAACATAACGACACCGAGTTTGTTTATCGAAAAATTGCCGTTTGTTTTTCGCTGCACCATTACAATGTTTTCTCTATACTACATAAGTAGTATCTGAGAAAGTAAAAGGTTTATGGAAGAAATGGTAATTTACAATATATTCGTGTAAAATAGACCTAAAATATTTGAGAATCAATCAAGGAAGAAAAGCAGTAGCTGTATAAACCAGAAAACTATCAAACAGAAGGAGTGTTTCTTGTTATTGTTCTTTATTGTGCGTTATTTTTAAGGTAATGTTCATTAATGATAAATAAATTGTATAAATCCGAAGAAGCTTTTGAACTATGTGTCCAAGGAAACACTGTGTTGAATGTTTTCAAATGTGGATTACCTGCACTGTCAGTGAATTCTCACCATTCTTGAATTCAAGGACAGAAAGTGTTCCTCATGAAATTTCCCTCTCTCTTCCACTTACCTTAGTGGGGCTTAGATGAAATTATTAAATTAGTACAATGTGCTGAATTTGAAGCAGATTGACGAAGTAGAGTTTTACAGACATGCTGACACATCAGAACAGTTCATAACTTGGAACGTAGTATTTTTTCTTTACTATTCCATAATCGTTTCAATTACGAATGTGTGCTGTGTTGTAGCACCCCTAGTTTTGTTTCGTTTCTCGTTCTCGAGACGCATCCAAAGTAGTTTGCGCCAATCCGGAGGCGGCGGCGCGTGGCCGGGAGCGCGCTGGTCGATGGCGCGGTGCGGCGCGGCGCGGCGCAGGGCGTCGCGCGTTCGATCGGGCCGCGGCGCTGCGACGGCGCTGAGCTGTACCTCTCGGCAGGCCCCTGGCCTTTGATCCTCAAGTGACTGTCGCTGGATTGATGATGGAAAGCAGAACTCGGCCTCATTTTAAGCGTATATAAGTGGAACACATCAACCGGCGAAAAGAAGGACCCTTTCCGTTAAACTCTCAGAGAGTTCCTCGAGCTCTAATTATGTTCGTTTGCACCTTTTCAGAATAGCAGTCGAATGAAGCGTAGATTTATTTTAGAGCATAACACATTGTTCTTTAATCCATTGCGCTTGCAAATAAAAATACTTTATTTTAAACGTGATTAAAAGGTGACTTTCATCACGCGCTTTCTTTGTTAATGAATCACTTTATATCCAAGGGGATGAAAGTCTTTCTCTACCCTCAGCAAGATTAAATTTACTGCATCGGCAGTTCCTTTTCTAACACTCGGCGTAATCGCGTTCGGAACAAGGTAAGCAAAAATAAAACATTTTTAAGTATTAACATCGCACAATTTTCGTTTATGAAAATGAATATTTTAGTTGCAGTTACTTATATTGATAAAATTAAATGGGACCCACATTTCAAAACCTTCATCTTTTTTTGTAAATTGACACTTTTTTCCACATGTTTTGGTACTTTTTTGGTGGTTACTAATCTATCATAACTGGTTAATTGTTTCTACTCCATGTATCTTCACTTCATTTCCATGTACATGTATTGTATTCAGTCTGCATTTCCTTAACCTGACTTATTTCCAAATACTCTTAGCATGGAGTTGTATGTATTCTCTGTTATAGAAGGATTTGACTAAGAACGAGTCAAAGTGACACTTCGCTAAGCAAGTGAACATCACATGTAATTCAGAGAAGTATCCCTACGCTGCGACAGCTGTTCAGCCATGCATCTCCATAAAGTGTTACAGCTCCTGTGAAAACATCCATATGCACAAGTTTAAGAGTTTCGCTGTGGTATTTGCACGTACGCGAGTGCAGGAAACATTTAAATTTAATTACTATGTGGAAAATCTCTTATGCTCTCACAATCAGTAAACGAAAACTGCCACGAATGTGAGTAGAAAGCTCTCAATCACAGCTCGACACACAGCACAATTGAACAGAAACACGTGCACCATTACGCATCAAGTCTCGGTTTTAAAATAAACATATTTGCCACACAAAAAGTAAATCCAATGAAATGTCTACACTTTTACAAACGATCACATAAAACTGCAATTACTAATTTCAATTATTTCTTGTGGCGCACTATTTTTGTCGGACAAAGACATCACAAAAGGAAGCGTCGAAGCCTTTTACAAGTTAGCCAACAGCAAACGAAAGAATGTAGGAAGGGAGTATAATGGACTCAAGAACACAACGACCACAGAACCTTCAGTTTGTTGCCAGCACTAGCTGTCACTTTGGCTTATTCTTAGGAAAATCCTTCTCTAGCAAAATTGTTTACTGCAGGATATTATCAATTTCCTAAGCAGATTTTACAATATAATGTCCCCATATTTGCATATATGCATCCACACTTTACTAATCATTCATTTGTAATGTTATACGTTTAAAACTAGCATATAAATGACGTTTAAGGGGAGAAGACATCCCTATCTTGCCCATGTTAATTTTATGATTTTTAGGTACACATATCTAAAAAAACTATTTTACTTACAGGTTTGATTTTTTAATACTTAGCATTTAAACCTTTATTAATGCAAATCAGCTCAAAAATCTGATTTACAATTTTTCCTTTTTGAACAGTAAATTTAATTAAATCATGAAAAAAATAACAAGTGTTTTGAGATATATTTTTTTATATTTAAATAGCCGATTTTAGTAATTTTATTTATAATGATTTTTACAAAAAGTAGGCAGTGCTTAAAAAATGCTTACTTTATTTTTCTGGGAGATAAATGTCCTAAAGTTTAAAAAAACAATTTGAGTAAATTGACTTTAATTTCAGTGCTAAATTTTGCATATCTCATACTCAGTGTATTCTAGTTCCATATTGGACATCTGGAACCTTCTAATTTTTCTTTCCTTTATTTTAAGATTCTTCTTCTGTTTCTGTTTTAGGAGATAGTTTATTAATTTTTTCGCATTTTTCCCGTTGTTTAGCAATGGAGGATTAATTTGGTATTTCTTTCAATAGACATTTCCTATTATTTCATATTTCAGGTTGTTTATACACATTTACACAGTCCAAATGGTAATGATGCATTATGTATCATTGTTAATATTAATGTTACTTTCCTAGTGATGCTCAGTATAGTCTCTAATTGTATGAAACAATTATGCAGCAGAACGATTTACTTTGGTTTAAACGTTTTTAGAAATTTAATCGTTTAATGTCATCTGGCAAAGTGTTGTAAAATAATGAAATGTATTGTATTGAATTTTTGTAATGAGCTGTTGATACTGACACCTGATGAATATGATTTCTACGTCGAGTGTTATAGTAATAGATACCGGCATTTTCTGAATATATATTCCCTCCCTTAAGCAAGTCATTTTTGACAAAAAACACTGATTCGTAAATCAACAGACAAGGTAATGGTAAAATTCCTAGATTAATGAAGAGCTACAGAACCCACGTGGGTGGGATTTGGTTTTATTCGTACAATTCGCTTTTGTAATCTAAAAGTCTGGGAGCTATAAGATGTATTTCCCAGAATATTATGCCATATCTCAAGCGGAATGAACATTCCGAAATATACAAACACCCGTATGAAGGCTGATTGAATTTCAAAATTCTGAACGCGTAGCATAATAATTTAAATTTTTGTTTCAATTCTTTTTAATTTGACGTTCCTTTTAAAGATTTGACTATATTGACTGAATTTAGTCAAAAACGACATAATATTTTAACTGAATTGAAAGACCTAAAGTGTTGTTGTTAACATCGACAATGGTACACGTTCATTTTCAATGGAGAACAATTGTTTATTTGAAATGGAAACTGCATAAAACCGTTTTCTTTTCTTTTACTATTAATTTGTTATTTCGGAACCAATCTAAACATCTGATATTGTACTATTTACGGTTTCTTTATTGCACGGGATGTTCGTATCTGCAAAGAACCGTTCTTCCGTTCAGATCGTCGAGCATATCGTTTACGTGAAGTAGGAACAGAAGGGGCTAAATCGATCCTTGGGGAACCCCAGTGCAATGGGGCAAAGAAGTGGGAAAAGGTGCGTGCTAATGTTCCATCAATCCCGTAAGGTATTTTCACTCTCTGGATCGTTGTTTAAGATACGAAACCAATCTAGAGCAATACCAAAAGTTCCATATGAAGGTAATTTTGAAAGTAAAATGGGCATGATTAATGACCAAAAGCTTTTTAGAATCTAAAAATAATCAAATGGTCCTCGTTTTGATCCAATGAGGCGACATCTTTGAAAAAAGAAAATATGGCTGTTTTCCCTTGATTTTGATTTTCCCAAATTCATGTTGGCAATCTGAAAGCGCGTTGTTTTACTGAGAAAGGTTTCCATTCGTCGTAAAAAGTCTCTCTAATATTTTTGAAAAACTGATAGAAGAAATGGGCCGATAATTTTGAATTTCATTTTTTTTGCCTTTTTGAAGATCAGGGTTAATTTTAGCTGTTTTTAAATATCTGGAATAGTTCCAGTGCATGGATGCATTAAATATGTGAGTTAACGGGGTATAATGGCATACCCCGGTCTTTAACAAGATTCGATTCATCTAAACCGGGCAAATATTTATTTTTAGTTTATCGATTATTTTTAGAATTTCATAAGAAAAGTTTCGAAAAAGACATTGTGTCTAAAATTTTGGGTGAAATGTCTGTTATTGAATTTTGTGGCTGAAGATCTTATGAGTCGGCAGTTCTCAAAGTATGGGTTTGAGACTAGCATGTTGCGGATCGTTCACATTTTATATCATATTTTAAACAACATTCTCTAAAATTTCTAGTTTATTTGGTCTTATTTTTATTATATTCCACATTGCTTTCGTTTTGTTATTTGAGTTCAGAAATATTCTGATCGTGTTTCATGATTTTACTCCTTATGACTTTTCTTAACAATGTTTGTATTTTTAAAGTAGATGAAATTTTGAGATACGTCATGACGTTTAGAAATGAAGAAAGAATTCGCTTGTTTTACAAGATGTCCCTTTATCAAGTAATCCCTTGTTATCAAGATTTGCTTTTTCCCTGAAGTATTAATTTTGTTTTTGAAGAGGAAATAAGTGTTGAAATGAAATGAAAGAGTTGAAAAAGAATTATATTTGTTGTTTGTATCAAGTATTATAAACCCATGACTCCTGCATCAAGTAATCAATGAATAATTTTATTCTACTTTTTGTAAACAATCTAGTCATACGTGTATTATATTTTGTCAGTGTTCGCATTTTTATAATGGTAGAATTTGTGCATCGTAGTCACTGTATCCTACATCTTTTGTTTCAAGTTCATATCAATAGTAGTTTTTTAATTATAATTTGATCAATTGCCTTCATTAATTTTTGTGATCCCTGTAAAGTACTACTTGTGTAATATCTGAATTGAAGGAATAGATTAAATTGAAACTTTTCTTTCTCATAGATTCGACCAGAAAATCAATGTTAAAATCTCTGCATACAACAATGGATTCAAAAGGCTTCTACCTTGATAAGTGTTATCTCCCGTTTTTAAAGAACAAATTAATCTGCAGCTCTCTTTGTTGGAGGTCTGTAGATGCAAAGTAATATCACTTTTTGCAAAATGCAAAATGCGTATGCGTAATTTTTGAAAAAATAAAGAATACATCAAAGTAACATTTATGCCCTGTTATTCAGTTCATTTAGCGCTATCCTTTCATTTTTAAACTAGAGGAACTGCAGAATGGCACAGACTTTCTAATAGTAAAGTTTCCTAATATCCTTGGTATGAACTGGTACTGTACAGTCTTGCCCTCTCTTGCCTGACGCCATTTACTGCAGGTCAAAATACACTTTTTTATTTTCCCAACTTTTCGATTTCCAAATAGTAGAACCGAAATATTCTTTTAAGAATAATAAAGAGGGCTAAAACAGAGTTACGTAATATAATGAAAAAGTTATGTAATGTTGCGGAAAATTGATTTCGAGATTTTTAAAAAGTACGTTTTGGGGTTCCTTATTGGAAAACATTCCCTTTTTCTATGTAACATACTCGATATAGAAGTTATATCGGGACTGCAGAACGTTACGCAATGGTGCGGAAAATAGATTTCAGATTTCAACGGAAAAACATGTTTTGGGACCTGAAACCGAAAAATGTTGTTTTCTTCAAAACTCCGTCCGCCTGTCCGTTTTTCCGTCTGTCTGTCGTCTGTAACAACACTAGCGCCTAAGTTATGCGTAAGAGTTTTTCAAGCTGAATGAACTCCTGTCGATCTGGCTTCACCGGAAGCTCGGCGATTTGAAAAACATTCATTTTTGGGGGTTACTTCCCATGCAGCTCCTGAGACATTTTCAAAACTTTCTCAAAAGTAGATGAAAATATTTTTCTTTACATTTCTTGTAAGAGTAGAGTGATATACACTTATAAAAATGGCGTAGGTTCCTTTTTTCACTGTTAACTCTAAATTTTCGAAAATTGCAAAAATGTTTCGTCGTTCTTTACATAATTGAAGATTTTTACTTCAATTGAATAATGTTCTCTATAATTAGTTCTTTTATTCCGATCTGTGCACTTTTTTAAACATTTAGTAAAGTTCGCGCTATATTACGTAAAAAATGTATAATACAAAAAGTGACAAAAACAAGAATTTCTCAAAACCGGTTCCAATTATTCTTTAAACTTTTCATACGGATAGTGCTGAGTGCACAGCATAAAATGACAAAAGCAATTTTATTGTATATTTATGTTTTTCAAAAATTGCGCAATTTTTTAAAAAATATGTCTCACGTACACGCACACGTACATGCACACGTACAACATGTTAAAAAGTGTATTTTAAAAGAAGTGTCCCTTTTATTGCAAAAATCAGTTTTCATTATTCTCTGGGCTCATCTATAAATATTTTCATTACATCAAAATTGCTCAAAACAAAATTTAATCTCAATGGTCATTAGACTTAGTACAGAAATTTGATTTAGGGATTTCTTTGTTGTTTTAAGTCGAGAAAACTATTCATTAATGTTTATTATATAATTTTATATTACAAGTTAATTCATATTCATCCTTTAGACTATGTTATGTTGTTCACTTTACTTGTGGGTACTTTTTGTCTCTTTCTCTCAACACAAAGTGCTTTAACGCCTCACCTACAGTAAGTAGTCCATGAAAATGCATTAATTTATATTCTTTCAGCACAGTCATTTACAGCTTTCAACTTTATAACTTTATAATTGCTTTGAGCTTCTAAATATGAAGGTTGCTTGTCCCCGTCGAAGGATAAATTCTCTTGAATAAAAATAGTGTCATCTTTAGGCAGAGAGAAGATAGTGGACGTCATTGCCAAGACAAGAATTCAAGAGGAGAACAGTTTGAACATATTGAATTTTATTCAGATATGCTCGACACCTGAATACCCAATTTACAATATTTACAATTTTAATAAACAGAATAAACTGAGTTACAAGTAGGGAAAATTTAACACTTCACCACAACCACTTGACTGGTAAATAACTCCTCGGTGTGATGCACCATACGTCTCGATGCGCATACAAGCAGTATGCGCACCTCACGGTCGACTGCACGCCGGCCTTCAGCCTCCCTAGTCTCCATAGTCTAACATCAAAGTTCCATGTGCCGCGCACACTCCACGACGTCCTAGGACGAGCAAGATAAGAAGAAGAAGGAGTTTTTTCAGGGGCCTTATATACTTTCTGGCCGGCACAATATATATATATATATGTATATATATATATTGTGACGTCACAGTATACGAAACCCGTAACGCCACCATAAGCCACTAAAAAAAAGAAATGTAGATCCAGTGCAACACTGCTGCGATAGTGAGACGAGATATAATTTGAATTTGATGTAATTTTGCAAGATATTAAATATGTTTACGCTGTTAATAGCACAGTAATTAAAATATACAATTAAGAGTATGGGTATGTGAAATGTGACCTACACAACGCACTAGTAAATACTTTCGTAGATCCCCGACAGAAGGCAGCACAAATTAAAATATATTATTTTGACTCTTAGGGCAACGGTCCGCATTCATGTCGGGGCAAGAGTCCTGGTGTTCTGCCCCACCAACTACAGCGCATGTTGAAATTTACAGAAGTGTATCCAATCGCTGCAGAACCGTTGAAAACTGAATGTTAAAGAATTGTACAACTGGAAAAGGCCGCGAGAGCTTTTGAAATTCGTGATATTGGGTATTCATTGACTAATTCAAATTTGGGGAGAGAGGTCGGTGTCACAGGCCAGAGACTCATTTCTCCCGCCACACTGACACCTGAGTTGGAAATGAAGAAGATTCTACACATAGTCACATGGTCACCATAATCACCACTCAGCCACGTCATCTATGATGAACAAGGTCACAAGACTATATAATCGCTGATTTTCAAATGTAAACTAGAAACGCGGTAAAACAACATTGCTCTTCATCGACATTATGCTCATCCGAAAAGACTGATTGAACACTATTTAAATTCGGGGAAACAAAGAAGTCCCCATAATGACATCGTTACCTTACAAGATTGCACTGATGAATAAGGTCGAAATGTCGCTAATAAATAAATCGCTTTACAACACGCAAATAAGAGAGGAAAGAGCAAGAATAATAAATCAGTTGTCGTTCAACATACTCCAATAGGGCTTCCAACCCTGCTTACGAAATGGAATTTGAAGGTTTCGAAAGAGAAAGTAACCTTCGAAAAGCGCTTTCGAATGAATCTGAATGGAATGCGAAGATCCAGTATGATGTTATGATCCAAGGGTTATTATGGCCTTTTAGAATCTATGTATCCCATTTAATCATTTACTAATAAAGCTGACATTACATTAATTAAATGGTATGAACCATGTAAACATTATTAATTTATTTCTAAGAAAGTTTAGATGTTCTGTATATTCGAACTTTTGCTCCTTTTGTTTGGGACTTTTACCCCGCACTTGGGGCAAAAGGCCAAAATTGCACTTCCTTCTTTAATGTTTTTGAAGACATCAAATTTAAAGATACGCCATTCTTGTTTGGACAGTTTATTCTTCATACATTAAGCATAGCTCTGTGTAAAAACAGAATCAATATACCAATTACACGAGTGGAAATGCACATTTTTAAGAAAAGGTGGACACTTACCCTCGTTACTGTACGTATTTACCAGTAAAATGTGTTTTATCATAACACAAACATAAGCAATGGATAGAGAAATTAATTGTATTCAATATGCTACATTCTAAAACCACATTAATAATATCAAAGGAGGACTGTTCAGTTCATACACACTAATCTGGACTCTGTTCCATCCATGGTCTGGATTGGTGGAAAAAAAATCATTTACACCACCCGTCACTGGGCGAGAAACTTGTATGATGGCGTCTCGTCAAGCCAGCTTACACCACGAATAAACGCGGCAATTACTTCCATATTGTGCAATTAGCAATAAATCGATTAACGCTTCTCCAGCCACGATTGCAATTAAATCAAAGTTAGCTTTTGTCACCCCAATACCCGTCTTCTGAACGAAAATATGTGGCATTTAATTCGAAACTGTGGCAATTCGCACTTAACACAAAAATTAATCATTTCACCAAAGCTAGTCGAGCTATTATTTATTTTTTGTGCTGGTACGCTCAATCTGGGTTTCCAAACTATGATAATCTGATAAATTTATAAAATCCGAGCCAGAGCTAGATTACCATACGGGAACGTAAGGCCGTCCTGGGGAGCTTCTATTTCACTTCTTTGCCATCCGCCCCCTAAATTAGTGATGAATGGTTTGACCGATCGGTAAATCCCTTCGCCGACTGCCTCAGGTCATGGAATGAAATTTTTCATCCAACCAGAAAAAAATTGGTGAAGAATTGGTTTCCCACTGCGAGCATATCTCCAGCTCCGTACATTACCTTCGGAAACGGCGCAGCCAGACTGCCGTTCTCTGAGAAGGGGCCGCTGGTGCGCACCTAGGACTTCTAAAATAATGTTATATCGCGCCTCCAGTACGAAAGGGAAGTTGACCTTGTAAAGGGAGTGATAGCCTGAGCTCACGTGTGGTCAGTCCATGAGCCCTACTAACGCCTTAAACGGAACCTGTTTGGAAACTGAAATCATTCATAATTGCGATTCAAATCAGGTAATCCCCAGAGCTTCTGCAGTACTCATGCGTGAAAACATACAAAATGTCAACTGCAGAATGTGTGGCCAAAAGAGAAGGAATCGATCACATTTTTCTGGATGCTCAGTTTTAGCGCAAAACAATATCTTGGCAGGCATAATCGTGTGGCCAAGATAATACACCAGGCTCTCAGACTAAGTATTTTGGAGATGAAGCGGGCGCCACACTATTATGAACGCCACCCATAAGAGTGGATGACAACTGCAAACTTTACTGAACTGCCTAATACTAACAGATAAACAAATTTCGAACAACATCCCGGATATTGTACTTGTTTTAAACGGAAAGGAAACCTTTATCATTGACACTGCAATCCTTGTCCTGCACAGACTTATTAAATTCAAGATTACACGAATTTTAATTACACTTCACTTCACAACATTTGTAATTCACTTCTATTTCTATTTCTATATGCACTACATGCACAACACGTCACTACACTTCAATACGATACTACTTTGAATATAATTATATATTTAATAAAGCAACGCATTTAATAAATTAACACAATAATAATAGCAATAAAAATAACAATAATAATCAAATAATAACTTATAATAAGCCTAACTTACTAAATTAATAAAGTTCACAAATATCATTAGTTAATACTTTTTTGAATTTTTCACCTAGAGGAAAGGGTTCCAAGGCTGTGGCTGGTAACTTATTCCAGTCCGTTATTGTTCTATTGGTAAAGAAAATTTTCCAACATCTGTTCACTCTGGCCTAAATTGAATTTTGTGCTTGTGATGCCCCCTACTAAAGTATGAAGGTCTACCCAGTCGGATGTAGATATCTTTCCAAGCCTTATAACCGGCATACGCTTTGTACAGGACACAGTCTTGCCTTAACTCTCCTAATTTCTAGTCTCCCATTCTACTTTCTTCCTATTGCTTGTAAAGTAAATTTATACGCTCTTCTCTGTACTTATTCAAATATTCCTTTTGGGAATTTCTATAAGGGTCCCAACAAACAGCCCCGAATCATTAATGGACGAATTAGAGATAAATAAGCTAATTCTCTTGCTTTTGAGTACTCTTCTTTAGTATTCGCATAATGAAATGCAAGGACCTCAAGGTTTTCCTACAACACAGTTACCTGATTTTCCCAACTAAATTTGCTATCAAAAATTATTCCCAGGTACTTTCAAAACAAGACTTTGGGAAAATTTTCGTTGCCAAATGGTATTGAGTTTCATTATATTTGCAGCCCTCCCAAACATAATGGTTTGCTTTTCAAACAATTGATTGTCATACCATTTGTTTCCACCCATAAATGTAATCTATCTAGAACACCCTGCAAAATATCCTCGTCTATTTTTGATTGAATAACGATATATTATAGTCATTTGCAAAAAGCCATACGTTTGAATATAAATTGTCTGGCAGGTCATTCACAATCGCGAAACAGGAGAGGTCAATTACGCCTTCTTGAGGGATCCCTGAAGTCACCTTTGCTCGAGTCAAACTTGTTGACCAACTCGACTTTTGTTTCTATCTCAAAGAAGCTCATCAATCTACACCACAACTCTGGTGTCAATACCCGATTGCATTAATTTATGAACCAGTGTGAACAACATCAAATGCTTTGCAAAATCTATTATTACGCATCCACCTCACTATCATCAACTTCATCTGCTATATCCTGAAACAATGATACTACCTGACTTCTCGAAGAGAAACTATTCCAAAAGCCATGCTATCCCTGAAATAGTCATTCTTTCTTTCCTTCTTGTCTAATATGGCTAGTTATCAAGTGTTCCATTAGCTTACATACAACTGACGTGAGACTTATTGGTCTATAATTGGGTAATACAGTTCTATCACCACTCTTGAAAATAGGAACAACGTGCTAGCTTCAATCATCGGTCATGCTTGAATTGTTGATCAAAACCTGAAATAATCTTGTTAGATACGGTAAATTGCCTTCCACTGAGTTTAATTATGTCAGTTGAAATGGCAACCAGACTTTCCATTTTTCAGATTTAATTTGTTTTTGCAGTGTTTTCGTTTATATTAAACTGATTTGGCACAGTCTCCCTCAATATCTGAGTGAGGTGAGATTCTGTTTAAAAACGGAACTGAGTAGAAATTAAAAGTATTTGCTTTCTCCGATCATCTGTTGTAACCTATTCTTGGTATCTCTTCCGATAGAAATTTTTCTTTATTTCCTCTTCTTCTGCAAACATATTTGCTAAAACCTCAACCAATTACTTTCCTCCCTGTCGATGTCAAATCCTGCGCAAATTTTTCTTCCTGCTCTAATTCTTTTGATACAGTAAGAAAATATATCTTACGAATTTTCACTCAGATGTCTGTTATTGAAAGCCTTGTATTTTTACCTCTACATACATCAAAGTACATTTTAGTAATTTTATGCAATATTTGAAATTTTTAAACTAAAGTGCTACAGAATGGACAGAATTTCTCATAATAAAGTTTTCTAATACCCTTTTTTGGGACTGGTACTGTACAGTCTTGCCCCATTCTTGCCTCCCGCCATCTATCGCCACCCAAATTACATTTTTTGAAATTTTCAACTTTTGATTTCCAAATAGTAGAAACAAATTATTAATTAAAGAATATTAAAAAGCTAAACCTCATCCTAAAGAGTAATTTTCATTGAAAAATTTGGAGTCGTTTAAGAAAATCATGTTAATGTTACTGTAAACCAAATTTTTCACAGGAATCTATTGGGGTTTCGAAAAACTTGATTTGAAACATTTCCACTCACCAATGCAATAACGTATACAAATCCATTGAAATGCAATTAAGGCGTGAGAGATATTGAAAAAATTACATTGTGTAATTTTTAAAAAAAAGAGTACACAAAAATGAAATTTACTTCATATTAAACAATTTTTGAGAAAATGGCGTTTAAAGGTTTTTGAAAATGCAGGATTTTTAGTTAAATTTACAGAAAAATGTTGTGTTTCTGTGAAATTATTTAACACATTTACTCATAAATATAATATTGTGATGAAATCGCTCTAAAGTAAGTATTACCGACGTTAGAGAAGTCAAGAAATTCATATGTATGTTATCGATAGGGTTTGTCTGGGAGTAACCGTACAAAATATTTTAAAAAAATTTGGAGCCATTTTTGAGAAAATTGTGATTTTGTCATTTTTAAATTGCAAATATTGCACACACTATTGACGAAACTACTAAAATTGACATGTCCATTATGAAAGAACTATTCAGTGACAACAAATTTCATTTGAAGGAAAATCCATATCTTCTATTTTGTAGCTGTAGGAAAAACAAAAATATCTAAATTTTGGCAATTTTCAAAAATTCAGAGTTAACCGTGAAAATCAGACTTATGTCATGTTTATAGGTGTATTTTACCTCATTCATACAAGAAATTCAAAGAAAAAGTTAGGAGCAGTTTTTGAGAAAATTTTGAAAATGTCTGGAGGGTTCATGTAAAGTACCTCCAAATTTTAAAGAAAGTTATGTAATGCTACGAAAAATCGGATATTGAGATTTCAACGGAAATACATGTTTTGGGGTCCCTTGATACTGAAAAAGTGGACTGTCAGAAATTGCTGCATTACTTTTAATGTAAAAGCACATGAAAGTAATTATCATGTGCGTACATTAATTTTAATACACGAGTTCATTAAATTTAATGCAATGGACAGACGGACGGACGGACATCTGTGAAAACTACTAGCGCCTAAACCATTCGTAAGATCTTATTCAAATTAACCTATCCCTATCGATCTGACTCATTTGAAATTTTCAAATACATTCTTTAAAATTTGGGGTACTTTACATAATGACCGGACATTTTCAAACTTTTCAAAAACGCTCCCAAAATTTTACTTGAAATCTTTTAAAGAATAGAATAAAATAAGCTTATAAAGATGTCATATGTCTGATTTTCACGATTAACTCTGAATTTTCAAAATTGCAAAGTTTGAATTATTTCCAGCATTTTACTGCAAGTACAAAATTAAAGATACAGATTTTTCCTTCCAATGAAATTTGTTGTTCATAATCAGTTCTTTTAATAAGGTCATGTAGATTGTTTTGAAAATTTTAGTAGTTTCTGTGCAATGGTGCGTGTAATATTTGCAATTTTAAAAAAGTACACAAACATTTCCAAAAAAGGATTCAAATTTTTTGTTTAAATTTATTGTATGGATAGTGCTAGTGCACTGTATAAGATGACATAAACGCATGTAGCTCTATTCTTTGTTTTTCAAAAGCTATAAAATGATAGTTTTGACTTGTATCATTTACGAAAATTTGTTTTCATTATGGTATTTATGAATTCATGTGCTTTAAATAATGTCATATAAAATTTTGGAAAACTCATAGTTTTCTGTGAAAATAAACTCAAATTTTCGATTTTGAGAAACACTCAAATGCCATCTTCACAAAACGGCTCCAAATTTTTCTTCGAACTTTTCAACTGCATTGATTAATATGACATGTAAAGTTTATTTTAGTGTACTCTTTTTGTGGTTCAAAATTACAAAATGTAATTTTTTAAAATCTCTCTCATGCCATTAATATGCACATTTCATCAATTTGTATACATTTTTGCATTTGTAAGTGCTTTAAATAACTGGAAATGAATTTTTCAAAACTCATAGATTCCTATGAAAAAGAATTTCAAATTTTACATTTAGAGTAACTCTAAACACCATTTTCTTAATAATGGCTTCAAACATTTCAATGAAAATTGTCTTTTAGGACAAAGTTCTATTCTTCTTTAATATTCTTAAAGTAATATTTCAGTTCTACTATTAGGAAACTGAAAAGTTAAAAAAATTACATAAAAATGTTCTTGGTTGTCAAAGATGGCTGCTGGTAAGAGAAGGGACGTAAAGCTAGTCCACACCAAGAAAATTTGAAAAATTTGGTATGAGAAAGTCAGTGCCATTTTCTAGTCCCTTTATCTTTGCATTGTTATTGCTAGCAATTGTTTTGTCCATATTGGTCTAGAGCATCAACATATTAAAATGAGTTGTTTTGTAATGTTAAAAGTCTGAAATTGAATCTATTATTAAAGATTCAGTGCAAAAACAGTAAAAGAAACAGAGAAAATGTGTGGAAACTATTAGAATTACGTGAAGAAAGAAAAGACAAATTGATAGCACAAACTGCAAATTAAGAAATTACAAATATTTTGAAAGACTGGGCATGTAAGATTACATGGTGAGAGAACAGAGAATATGCTATCAAAACTGTGTTGAACAATACAGCCAAAATTAGAGAGGAAAATGCTTAAATGAGTACAAACATCTGTTCACTCCATTAGACGAATCCTACTGCTAACCAGCTTATATGTCTCTCTCTTGAAATACTTCCATGGAATCCCAAGACATGGAAAACTCAACATCTTACAACTTTAATAATTGTTTTTAATACATGTTCTTGTATGTAGTTTTGTTTTTGTTGTTTAAGTTTTGTGACAACTGAAACACAGTTGAAATCATTTTTTGCATTAAACTGTTATTCATATTTTTCTTCAATGTATGTTGGAGCTAGATGATAGTTTTACAAAATCTAGTAGCTGATTTGAGTAATATTTCTCTTTTTTGTAATTCCTGTGATTTGAATTATCCATTTGAGTCATGTAATATGTTAGTTCATAAATTAGTCACCTAGATATCACTAAGTGCTGTGATAACCAGTAAATTCACTCCTCACTACACTGTCATGAACTTACCAGCTATCACAGCCAGCACTTCTCATTACATTACTTATTAAAATAAACCACACTTCTTGTTGGTCCCTTCAACTGTTCTCAGGTGCTTTTCAAGATTTCATCCATCCAGCTGCTTTCAGACCGAATAGTGTAATTTTCAACATCTTGATATTTCATTGACCACAGCTATTGTCATTTTCAGTTTTCAAATTCAGTTTTGGTCAGTAGTTTTTCCTCAACTAGTTATCTGAATAATTTAATCTAAGATTAGAAAAGAAACTTCCATCACACAAACTGTTTCACGTTAATTTTATTTATCAAATCCACCGATTCTAATAAGTAAATGTGAACAATTAAGAAACAAGAATTTATTTGAATATGTATTGGAAATGACATTCAAATAAAAACAATAACTTACTCAATATTACAATAAGAATAAAATTGACATTTGAACAAAACTTTAGACCTCAATCACATTTTTTATTTGAGAGCTGGAATAATCAAGGAGTACTTCTTTTCTTTCAGTTGTTTTGGAAATCTTAGTTTTTCTATCATTATTTTTATATATTTCACCACCTGGAAGCTCAACAATTACACAGCTGGAAGTTCAACAATTACATGGGAATAATTTTCCCCATTTCCCAAGTATCATTCACCACTGCATCCCCATAGCTTTAAAGCGTGATGTAATTGTAATAAATAATGTTTTGTATGTCCAAAGAATCAACTGCTCCAGTAAGGAATCGAACCACGATCTCTCAGTATAAACCCAGTTGGTCTAACCACTTCAACTACTGAGACAGACAACCAAAAGATAAACTATATAGAAAATACAGTTTAGATAATTTACTATATAGATAAACCATAGTTTCACAACTTGGTCACAATTCAAAGTTTGTCGTGGTCCCTCAAGGTTAGAACAACTGATCTGGTTTCAATTCTTGGCATTACCAGAGATTTGGTTTCAATTCTCGGCTGGGAAAGTCAATTCTTTGTATTGCATTCCCACAAAATTGTTAAATTTCCAACTATGACCATGTTATGAAATATGTAGTATGTCAATCAGAGTTCTTATCCTTAATGCTGTTCAAGGTGACAGTCTTAGTAGCTCAAGTGGACAACTGGACAGGAAATCCGGTTCTCGATTCCAAGGCAGTCAATTCTTTAAACAGTCAAAATCTTACAAAGAATCATTATTTTGTTCTAATAACCTTCAAAACATTAAAGAAGTACAAATTAATAAATTTAGTAATGTCTAGAACATTAACTCCTGAAAAATGAATTATATTTTTGAACTATTTCCCAAACAGCAAAATCGAAGAAGAAGAAGAAGAAGAAGAAGAACAATGTATTTTACAGTCAGAAACAAAACTGAAGTGTGAAGTTTTCACAATAAATAATATAATTCAAATTAAGAATTAAATGATAAATTTTGCAATCCAGAAAATGTATATTAGTAGCTCAAGTGGATAACTGACAGGAATCCGGTTTGATTCCAAGGCAGATAGAAACTTGATATACAAACTCGGAGAAAGAGTGTACAGCAAATTTATAATTTTCTTTATAATTACCTTTGTCTGGTAGTGTTTATTGATTTTAAAAAGTAAGGTCTTCTCTTTGTTCTTCTGAGAAAATGGAAATCAATTTGTCTTCATACACTAAACATGCACATAGTCTGCACATTTTATGGCAACTGCTTAGGTAGCTGAGTATTCTCTAAAATCATGGGATTTCTTTGCCCACTATCAAAATTGATCTCCATATCAGAAGGTTCCATCCACCTATAAATCAAATAATTTACTGCATTAAAAATATTGTTAATAACACATGCATATAAATTTATTAATAAATTCATACCAGTTTCATTTTTATTGCGATTTTAATTCAAATTGCTTTTAATGACTTAGGAACAAAATCTGCCAAATTATTGTGAAATATAGTAGGTATGGTTGCCCTGTTGAACAAACACAGTTTTATATTTTGATTTAAAACCAATGAGGTTCAAAGTGATCAGCACAAGTAAAAGTTTGGAAAGTTGTTCTATGGACTTGTCAAACAAATCAGTACGACCGCAATTTGTGACCCATTGCCTGCACCTGTAATAAAATGTTTGTGTAGTATACATTGTAAGTTATGAAAGCAACAATTATTGGTATTTATTTTTAAATTTATGATACTTCTAAGAATTTAAATTGAGCTCGGTCATCATAATAAATATTTGTTAAAATAATGTTAAAATCCTTGTTACTCACGCAGCTTCGTCTTTAGGGAATGGGAAAATTTAGGTTAGGACGGCATCCTTCAAATTAAAACAAGTCTTGGCAGCACAACGTCTGTTACTCATTTGTCATAATTTCAGTTTTCTACAAATACAGTTTTACAAGAGGTATCCTTTCTTTTAATAAAAAATAATCCTCTTTTTCTCACGAACTTTCTAACATTTGCTTCTCATGCCATTTTAACGACGGGTGTCGAATGAGTATGTGGGTATGTGTGTGTGTGTGGTGTGTGGGCGGGGTACAGTACTATTACCACTTCTGCCACATCTCGTAAACAAAAACTTACATCAACGCCCACTGCATACAACATCTCCGTTGACAACCTGTTACAAATTAGGAAAGTAACAACAGAAATTTGTAAGCAGATATAGTTTTTGAAAGAATTTCAGTAGTAGACACAGAGACAAAATCACTGAACGTTTCAAACGTTATAAATGATAAGTAATTTAGTTTTTATTTTAACGATATTCTGCCGTAATGTTGTTAGCCATTATTATAACCTAAAAAGCACAATGAAAACACGTATTTGCTAATATTGCTCCTTTGGGTTATTTGATGTGTGATATATACTTTTTACTTCGTATGTAAATTAAATTGATAACCCCCCTCGCAGGTCCAGAATGCGATTAAATATAATGGTACTTACGTGTATAATTCGATTTTACTGTACAATACTGTTTTGACGGGTTCGCGCTTCACAGTTTAGATGATACCGAACGTAAATTGGTACTATTTTGATTTGAAAATGATGTATTGTTGCAGGTACACTGAATGAAGATAATATCGTGTCAGTATTTATGAAGAGGTGGGAATTGAGTGGATCTTAATCATTATTTTCTAAGACAACGGTATTTCATAATAAAACATTCAAACTTATATTTTGCCTGCCGTTGTCTGTCAAGATCATGAAAATAATGTTGAGAAATTCTGCGGGCGAAATTTTCTCAATGGAGGTCAATCCAGAAAATTCATTTCAAATACTTAAGACTAAATTGCATATAGATCATGAAATGAATTTAGACATGAATGAAATTAATTTTAAGAACAGAAGAGTTTCAGAGAATGGGTCTCAAAAACATTTAGGTAAGTTATTCTGTTATGTTGTGTTGAGTACATTACATTTGATTTGGTTTTGTACTTAACTTTTTAAAACACCACATATTTACAGACCAATTACCTGATCAGAATACATTTGATTATCAAAGTTCTCATGGTGATGTTGAAGATCAGTTGCCTGCTGAGACATCAAAAGTTTTGAAGTGCCTTGTCCCAGAATGTGGTTTGAATCAAAAGGACCATCCTAATAAATGCTTCTTTGTTCTCCCTACTAATGAAGAGAGGTCAGTACTTCTGAAATTAGAACAGTAATGTTTTAATTTATTATTATTTTGTGATATGCTTTGAGTATATTGTTTTGAGATTTTGTTAATTGATGTTGTTTTGAAGTATGTAGAACATTTGTTTGGAAATACACTGAGAAATATATTGTCTGGATCCTTTGTGGTGGGTAGTACTTCGTAGGGTGCTTTTAAAAATCTTGTGCCAGTATTGTTTTCTACTTATAATGACAAGTACTAGTAATAAGGTCACCTATTTATGAACATTTTCTGGTAAAAGTATTTGATTTGGAGGATATATCATGTCTTTTGTATGTATTCTTTTGTCTCTATTTTTCTTAAATCAAACCATCATAAATGTTTAGTAGTAGGAATGTATGAAGTAGTATGTGGTAACAGAAATCTGATATCCTCACAGTACTCAATTTATGTTAATCACTGTTAACTACTGAACGAGTCATTTTCTAACATTATTTTACATTTGTGTCAGATATACTCACTCTTTACCTTGGATTGTTAAAGCATTTGAATGTGAGTTCCAGAACAAAACTATTATTACCTTTTGCTTTCTAGTAATTACATAGTAAAGAGAAAGATTGTAATGCTGCAGTGAATAGTGGCAATTTTTCTGAGATAAACTGTCGTTCAAGGCCACCAGGGAAAACTAGGCATGAGGGAGCATCCATGTGGGCTACTTTTGGTATATAACATCACATATGCTTCAGCAAATTCAACTCTCCATGCAATAGAAATAACATAGCAGTTACTTTGAATTAAAGTAAGTTCTTTTTCTATGTTTGGATGAAAAACAAATTTGGGGCACCAAGTAAGTCAGACTTTGGGCAAGTTGCCCTGGCTGCCCTCTGACACCTGCTCCTAATGTGCAATCTGATATTAAAAAGTAAATAAATCTTGTTCCTATGTGTAGTAAATTTCATCCTCTAGCACATATATCAGAATCCACATTTTGTGGTCGGTGGTGGTTGGTGGTTTACGGCCAAAGTTGGTTTAGTGTTCCAGTGAAGTTGGTTTACGCCAAATGTCTGTGCGATTGAGGTCAACCCTAGAGCAAAACCTTGGATAATTTTCTCCAAAATTTACGTTTCCCAATTAATCTGGTTGAATTCAGGCTCTGGGAATTTGAAATGGGTTTTTTGATTTTTAGGAACTTGCAATGGATTTTTGAATAGTTTCTGTAAAGTCTTATTGTAAGTTTTGTCACAATCTAAATATTTGATTTTGTAAACAAAACTTTCTTTTTCCTTTGTAGTATTGAATCTCTAATTTTCCTAATCAAATTATTTGTATTAAAGTTTTCCTTATGATTTTTAATTTTGAGTATTTGTTTTGTATTCAAGTTGTTTTTGAAAGCATCGACAATTTTGGGTTTTAAAGGGAATGGTAACTAATACATATTATTGTCTGCATTTCAAAACTTGTGCATTCAATGTGTTGTTTTTGTCATTTCAGGGTTCATAATTACAGGTGACATTCTGATTTCATGGTATTTTAACATTTTGTAAATGTTTTATTAATAAATTTAATAGGGTAAGCATTAAAGCAACTGTGCCGATTATATATCTGAAGGTGGATATTGGCTTACAATACCAGTGTTAGTCATTTTGCAATTATGATTCATGATGATACTGTCCAAGTTACATATATGCTGCATGCATGTAAGTGCTTTGTTATTTTCATGCCATTATTATTTGAATCATAGATATAGAATGTGTGAGAATGGAGACAATAGAATCCTTATTAGGCAATAATTAAGATAATGTGAATTACTCACACTAATTGTAAGTCATTTTCCACTGTATCATAATCTGCTAGTTCATTAATACAATGCGTTGTTAATGTCATTCTTAATTTGAAAATGTGACTGTATAATTAAAATGTAAATTATATTGTTTATTGTGAGCACTTACATGCTTTATTAATCAATTATATATTTATATTGTGTGTCGTGCGCGTGGTTGTTTTTTCACGGGGGTAGGTGGAATTTCAAAGACACCGTGGGCGACACATGATAGTGTGAGTTTTTTACCACTAAAACCAACCCCCCTTCCCCTCCTCCATCCTCCTGGGAACCCCGTTAGGCCATCACGGAGGGGATTAGAGTGGCTTAGTCACTAGCCCTTCGCCAAAACGTAGGAAGGATCAAGAGGATCAGCACTTTCCTTCTTTCCCTTTCTATTCTGAGCTCAGCTATTATGGTCTGCGCATATGCGCTCACTGCATCAGTTGGTTTCTGAGGCGAGCATGCACCAACCATTGCTCGGTGTCAGCGGTCGATCCGAGTCTCATAACGGCCGCCGCTGCAGATGATATCGCGGCACTGGAAGAACATGCTCGCTTCGACAGCAGGTTCACATAGTGGACAGAATGGGGATCCCCCAGCTTAAACCCTGTGGAGATATGCCAGAAAGCATCCATGTCCAGACAACAGCTGAATCAAGAAGAAATTTACGTAGCCGGTTTACGGTTGATCCACAGTGCAATGGATGGAATCATGCGTCGTCCATCTTCCTTTAATGGACTTGTCCCATCATCCTGCCATTCAAAAGCAGTCTGGGTTCTCCTCTTTTGTGATATCGCCCCGTCTCCCTGCGAAGATAAAAATCTGCTGAGAGCTTAGTGTATATTACTCCACCTGGCTGAGTTGAATGATTTTAATATCCAACATAACCCCCCCGCACAGTACTGTTTTGAAATTCTCTTCCATCTACTTCCTCCAATTGCTTGTTGGCGGGGTTAATGACAAGCTGGATTAAACAACAGTCGCCGGGCTCTCATGGAAACCATACTGATTTTCCAAAGGCCTCCTCCTTCCTCCACAGCTTTCTCCAGTCTGGCACTAATAATTTCTCCAGAACCTTGCCGGCTGTGTCAGCATACCAATGGCGGTATGATGATGGATCTTCGAGATTTATTCCCTTAGGAGCACCAGTACTGTTTTTTTTTCTTACTGGGTATACCCTTCTCTCAACAAGAATAATAAGATCCACAAAAGATGTCAGTGTGAGTGAGTATCGCAGTCTTGAGGCAAATTGGGAATTTATCTGGTCCGGGAGCCTTTGTGTTGCCGATTCTCCCGTTGCGTGAGAATTTCTTCTTGGGTGGCTGGAGGAATTATTTTTAGCTCAGATAATGCTATATTAACTGGGTCACCGGGGTGGTTTTGGGGAATAGGGCTGTTACAATTCTGAGCAGCATATGGGGGCAAGTTGGGGGCGAAGTGCCACTGTCTTAACCTACCCATGATTGTTTTTACGGCCTACCCCATGGATACTTTTCCACCTCGCACAGGCTTTTGGCACATAAGCGTTTGCACTTACAGATTTCATTCTTCAACTGGCTTGAGCAAGTTTGTATTGCTCTTGCAATTGAAGAAAGTTGTCTCTGCCACGAGCTCTCTGGTACTGTCTTCGCTCAAGGCACTTCCGCGAATTGGCGATTTTCATTCCACCAGTAAACTGGTGAACATCGAGAATGCGCCCTGTCTAGACACAGCCACATCACGGCTTTGGTTACCCATTTCATAACCTGCCCAGCTTTGTCATCTTGTACCTGTTGGCACTATACTCCAAACATTGTCGGAAAACTTTAAACGTTTTGCTTTCCCCCCAGCTGGGGGATATTTCAGTGCAAAAAATTTTCCCGCTGATTTTTCACTCGTAAAAAGTGCCTGGTGGTCACTATGGGTATAGTATTCACTAACTCTCCAGGACACTCCCCTTCTCAAATGATTATTTGACATGACGTCAGATCCACAACAGATCCCCCGCCCCCCTCGGAAGGTTTATATGTCTCCTGTGTTGGCGAGCTCTACATTTAGAAGGGAGAGGGATGCCAGAACTGCTCGACCTTGCTATTAGTGGACGAACTACCCCACTAACCCAGGCGTTTGTGTGCGTGTGTGATTTTATATTTTTAAATTATTATAAAATAAAGTTTATCAAAATGACATAAATTTGTCATAATTATTACTGTAAGTGAATGTAGTAAAAAATGTAATTTAAATTACTGTAATTTTAATTAAATTTTTGATAGGCTTTTTTCTTGATACTTTCTGTAAGTCTATAAGGAATAAAAATGTTATTGTTTTTTGTTATTATTATTATTATTATTATTAATTAAAAAGTTATTAACCTAACTTTTTTACTTAAATTTAAATCTATTTCAGATAACAGTGCTTCAAGATGTTCGCCCGTTTCAAATAAAGGGAACCAAATGAACCACCAACAGCTGTACTTTTATATTTGGATGTACTACGTATTATTGAACTTAATTTCTTATTATTGATCATAATAATTTCTGGTGTAGTATTGACTAGGCTGCTATCATATATAAATATTCTTCTAGCCCTTTGACTAATTTAAGGGTAGAGTTTTTTGGAAACATGAAATCACATTGAAAGATGATTTGAGGCATGACAGGATTTTAATTTCTTTGGTAATTTCAAAACTATTGTGGACTGCTTGAGCTTCATTAGTTTTTTTAGATGATACCCAATTTTATAATGCACACTACCAAGGGATGCATGGGATATCCCAATTTATGTATTTTTAAGCTGTGTGACATTGTTGCCTGTTGTTGGGGAGGATTTTAATAACTTTTTCATCTATGTAACTTGTCACTTTTCATCTTTTTAAGATGTCTTAGTGATTTTATGAATTAATTTTGTTTATTTTTCTTTTATATATATTTATTGATATCCTGAAATTTTACTTAAATATTTGTCTAATTATTCAAATCTCTCAGTTGCTTGTAACCACCCCTTTACCATAGCTAATGATTAAAATATGTGATTTTTGAAAACTTTTAACGTTTTCCAAATTCTTAAGGTGTTTGTATTTTTTGCAGTTTTTTATCTGCTTCTAAAAGGAGTTTAATGAAGCTGTCAAATTTTCTCTCAAATCATGTTGTATATTGTTGCCTGTGCATTTTATTGATTTTCAAACTGGATTGTTTGGGAGACAATGTTTCTATTGTTTGACTGGACTATTGGGAAATTGAAAAGTTTCCCAAAGGGCTGCTGTATAATGATACATTCTGGAATTTGTTTTTTTATTAAATTCCAAAAGCAGGGATCTTTGGTTTGAGTATATCTTTATCTTTATGCCTTTTATCTAAATTTTTTGGTAAGTACATGCTTTTAGTTTTGGAATTAGAATGTTGTGAAAAGATTTTATCAGACGGAACCTTTGTGTAGAACAGAAAAGTCGGGCATCTCAGATTGGGAAAAAAGGACTCAAGTTCAATTCTAGTTTGTAATGATTCTTTCTGTATTCAATAAGCAAGGAGAAACATCTTCGTTTGGAATTTGGACTGAATTTGTCATTGTGAAATTAATATTTTTCTGGAATTAGTGAAAAAAGAAGGAATCATTTCTTATTTTCAGTGATGTATAAAAAGCTGAGTTTTCAATATGTTGTATTTTGAACTCTGGGCAACCAGCCCGGCAGAGTATCTTCTGACAAAGGAGGGTGCAAATGAAGGAATCCATGTTGTTCACAGCCTTGCGGTTTAAGGCCTGGCTTGGTATCTTGATGCACATCAGACTATTTTATAACAACCAATGTGCCCAATTTCTGCAAAATGGGGAAATTCAAAAAACACATGGACTTAAGGTACTTCCTACTCGATGGGCATAATCCCATAATTAGTGCTATTAATTCATTCTTGACAAACTGATGTGTTTCTACGCTAAATAGTTATAGCAAAATACCATTTTTTACTTTCTCACCATTACGAACATAAGAAAAAAGATTGTAATGCTGTGCCACAAGACGAATTTTCGACACAAAACTTTTTATTCCCAGGCTGTGGTATTGAAAAGAGGATAAATCTTGTTTCTATAAGTAGTAAATAACTTCTTCTAACACATTGTGTAGTCAAATCCATGTTTTGTGGTCCTTGATCCAGTAAAGGTCTGTCCTTTGGGCAACGCTAATGCCTAAACTGTTAAAACAATTTTTTCCAAATTGAAATCTCTGATTTTCGAAAATTGCAGTTCTAACATTTACTCACAACGCAATATTGAAGATAGTGATTTTTAAAATAAAAATCTGTAGTTAAACACAGATCTTGAAATACTTCCATGTATCATTTTTTTGAAATCGTTGTTTCCACGTAATTTTCGTGAAAAAGTAGGCAATTTTAAACAATTTTCTCAAAACTGCTTCAATTTTCTCCTTATTTTCCTTTCAAACATGAAAACGGATGCTAGTCCCATTTCCTGCATACTCTGTGTATTTTTGAAAATTGCAAAAAGTAAACATTGCAAATCTACAGATATCAAGATAGAGATTTTTGTCATAAATGAGACTGTTCGAAAATAGCCAATTGTTCAAAAAGGCCAGGTAAATTTTTTGAAAAAAAACTAACAGTTTCTGCGTAAATTCTTCTTAAAGTTAATGCAAATTAGTTTTTTAAAAACTCAAAAACTGCTGCACATTTTTCTTTCCGACTGTTTAAATTTGAGAGTTATGTAGTGCTGTGTGGAAAATGGTGATTTTTTTTTTCAGAAAAAAATAATTGCGGGGCCTGGTATCGAAAAAGTTAATAAATCCATTTTTAAATATAGGTAAAATCCCCTAACCGTGATGTATTCGAATCCGTCTTTTGAAGGTTCTGATGCGAAAAATTGATTGATAGCAAAACGTCTGTCAGTGAGCAACGCTAGCGACAAAACCATTCTGATGATTTTGTCGAAAATTGGTATTCGCCTATCAATCTCGCTGATTTAGCGGACCGTTGAATTTCAAACCGATATTTTAATTTTGGGGTACTTTACATGAAGCCCTTGGGACACTTTAAAAACTGGCACCAATTTTTTGATTATTATAAATGTTGACCTCGGAAAAGCGTCAGGGACTCGTGAAGAATGGTTCAGATCTGTTTTTCGTTAAAATCCCTGTTTTTTCGAAAATTGTAAAAATGCGAAAATTTTTCGCCGTCTTCCTATAACTAAAATATTGAAGTTTTTTTTCTTTAATGAAACCTGTTCTTTAAATACAGATTTTGAAATAAGGTCATGTACAATTTTTGAAAATTTGAGTACTAAAAAAAAATTTAATGGACCCTATCCCGGCGACAGAGTCAAGCGCGAAAGCATATCTACTTTCAGGGAGAACCTGCATATTTTATTTGGCGTAACAAACCTCCCCAATGGTCATCTGTATGAAGACATCCCCAAAATCAAAGAAAGTATCAACCGCAGTTCCCAGGCTTTTATATTGGGTTTTTTCTAGCATTAGGCTGAGGTAGTATCTCCAAGAGGGAAATTTCGGAGACTTTTCGTCTTTCTTGGGCCTACTGCAAGTTGTGACATTATCGTGACCGCATCAAGCAGTGGTGCAGATAAAGCGGCAGTACTGAGAATAACTCAAAAGTCGTGCGAATTCCATCATGAAATACTACCTTAACTCCCGGTTAAAAAACAAATTAGTTAATGGACAACTCCAAACTTGCCATTCTTAACAGAGGAGTTGCCTCCACAATGAAGTTTCAAGCTCTTCTTCCTACCCCATCTCCGTTCCATTCTGTGGAGAGGAAGCGGGAACTCCATCCATGATTTTTTGGTATGGAACAAAGCGTCAGTTCGGTGTCTCTGTGATCAAGCATTTTCATATACGATTGAAAATACCCCCCCTTTGCGAGATCAGACCAGTTGCGAATCCAGCCGATCATTGCGGGGGGAGGAATCATAAATTTTACTTTTCGATTGACGATATACGGAGTAATATATGCAGTATAAAAAGTTATGTATTTAAAATTTATTATAACTGTATTACGCGGGATTACTGGCGAAAAAGCGGACAACAATTCATGCGGGCTCTGGTGGAAAAAGTGCATGAAACCAGTTGCTCAATTAAGTCTGTGTCATTGTGTAGCTCCTCTGGTTGTTTTCATCAGTAAACCGCGCTTAGCTCCTTAGCAACTAACCATCTAAACAACATTTTGCAGTCATAGCAATTGCTGTTAAAATGCTTGAAGGCCATTAAAAATATTTTAGTGGACTCCCCGGTTTTTTACCAGTGTTCATAAATCTTTTCATAAGTAAGTCCCTTTGTCGCATTTGTCCCATTCCCCTTCCATTTAACACCTTGTCTCAGTTTGTCCCATTTCACTCCCTTTCCTCCATCTCATTTTCCCCTTGTCCTATTTTTCCTCTTGTCCCAGTGTCCCCATTGTATAATTTGTTCCCCTTCCCCATTTTTTCCCCTTTTCCCCCCTTTCCAAGTTTGTCCCCTTGCCGTCTTTGTCCTTTCCTGCTTTATCCCCCTTGTCCTTTTGGGCCTTCTGCATGCTGTGATTGTTATCTAAAAAGCGGTTCCAAGGCATGTTACCAACAACTCTTCAGAACATGAAGAATAATGACAATTCTAACAAAAGTGTTAAATGTTTATTTTGAATCACTAGAAATGACAAAAAATTGTATGTAACATGTCCTCTATTAGTCTTTAAGGACATGGTACATAAAACTATGTAAGTCAATGTTTTGAGTTATATACAATTGATGCGGAAACAAATCAACATGTTGGCATGTGTTGTGATCTTGTCTGCCACTGTATTTTGATGCAGGTTTGCCAATAAATATCAATACTTATTTAGTGAAAATGCAATTAGTCATATCCATGAATTCTTTCTTTTGGCGTCATTGTTAAAATGGGTGGGATGTAGCTTTTCTAAATGCTACAAACTTGTATTCTGTTTTACTGTTGGACTTTTACTGTTTATTTTTGTTTGTCAGATTGCACCATTGGCTGTTGGTGTGCAGACGTTCAGATTTAATAAAAAATTTGAAAAATATTTCCCATGAACGTTATGGCATTTGTGAGGACCATTTCATTGGAGATCATTTTTTGATAATACCAAGCGACTTTGAAGAGTGAACCATCCCAACAATATTCAGTTGCCATGAAAATGTGTTCAAAAGTGAATTTGTTTATGAAGATGATATATTTGGTATGTTAACTTTTGTATGGATAGATGGATGTGTGTGTGTGTGCGTGCATGTGTACCTTATATCAGGAAGAATACGATTTTTTTAAATAATAAGTTGAATCAAAAAGAATAATTCTTTTCATTAATGTGACAAAAGGAAAAAATGTGACAGTAGTTTTGTACACTTGTGATTTCATCATTATTTGAAGATATGAATAGTGTTGACATGAAGATTTTCTTGTTAAAAGATGCCTTTTTGATGAATTTCAGTATTAAAAGGTTTTGTTGAGCTCTTTGAAAAAGGTCCTGATGTATCATTAAACAAAACATTCTCTAATCAGTTTAATCAGTGATCCTTTTCTGAAATTGAACATGAAAAAGTATGCAGGGGAGACTTGTGACATGTCATATCTCTGGGTTATTTTAGAAGTTTTCATTTAATAAACACATCATAGATATTGTAAAGGAACTATTAAATGATTGTTACCTATGGAGACTGATGACGGCTACAGCCTTTACAACTTGCAATAAAGGCAAAACTGATTGTGGTTGAAGTGAAAATTATCCCTTCATAAAACACATTTTTAATTTTTTGTCCAAATAAAAATTAATGTAAATGAAAAAATATTAATTTTTCTTAATATAATTATGATGTGTGAAATTCATTACTGAGAAAATTTTAATTTTTCATGACTTAGCGGAAATAAATTGTATCATGTGGCCAACAAGTTGGCAAAATAAATTTTCTCCTTGCACTGCTTCTGGGAGGATGCATTAGCTCAAGTATTTTACTTTGTTAACCAGAGAAGATGGAAAGAGAACATGTGGCATATCACACAGAAATAGTTCAGTACTAAATAAGAAATTTTTAAGTGAAGTAGTTAAATGATGAGGTAGCAGTGGACTTCCGAATCATGGGAACACTTTCTAATATTCAATCTTCATTTGTGAGGAGATTCGCAAATTTTGGGCCTGTTTTTCCTGACATATTATTAAAATTTAATACAAATAATGATTTTAAAATTTAACTAGTAGAGTTTTAATATGTAATAAAAAAGAATTAATAAAATATGAATAAAATGAACAGCAAAGAAAAAAAAAAAATTGGGAACATTTTTTGTTAGTTTACAAATGAAACACATCAATTGGTTTTTCAAATTTTGTTTTTTTAAATTTTCTGAACAGTCTTAAATTTTATTAATTTTATTTATTTTTTATTAATTTGTCCCCCAAGTCATAAAATGCTTTAACATGGAACCCTTAATTTTTAGATATTAGAATTTTCAAATGTCCCAAAAATTCACAACTAAATTCATTTTTTGAAAAAAAATTGAACTTTTGGACAGAATCTTTGATTATTGATTGTATTAAGAAAATTTGATTTTTTAAATTAAAAAACACATTCAATTACATCATTTTTTAAAAAATAATTCAATATTTTAAAAAAGTAAAACAAAATTAAAAAAAAGACCCAGAAAATTAAAGACAAATTTTGTATATGAACATTCAAGCCCCACGAATAATTTTGGGTTTTTGAAAAAATTTGTTTTAAAAAAAATTACTACTTATGGTTAAATTAAAGAATGTATTATAATAAAAAAATGCTTTTTGGTTTTTTTTAATTAAGTGTGCCAACACAAGTGAATGAACATGATAAATTTTTATATTTTGTACAATCTGATTGGGAATTTTTTTCAGAAAATGATTTTTTCATCAATTCATTTGGGGGCTTATATTTTGATGGAGGTATCCAAAGCACTCGTATCTGAAACTCAAGGAGAAAATGATGCAAGCCCATTAGCAAGGTTTGGCAGATAATCACACCTACAATTTTTCTTACTTACACTTGTTCTATAAATCTCTGGTATTGATTCCAAAAATTCTGGTATGAGAAACTGTTTGTATAGGCCATCTTCTAACTCTAGATTTTATAGTGTATTTTCTTGACATGTGATGAACATTGCCAACAATACTTTTAATTTCAATTTATGATACAATGAGGTAAGACTTCTTTCATTTACATCCTATCTGCACGTCAGAAAACAAAGTACTCTCTTTACTAAATATCCTCCTGTATGACAAACCGTTTGCATTCTACATACCCAAAATGACATGGAGTCAAAAATGACCTGTTTGGGCATTCTAGGTAAGTTGAAAAAGACTCATGTCAGTATAATTTAATGTGACTATAATTGCACATTGGATTAGTGTTCTAGTGTTATGTGCATTTCCCTTTATTTTGTTAGTAGGTTTATTTTGGACAAAACTTAAACTCTTGACCATTTTTCCTGTAGAGAACACAATACAAAAATTTACTCCTAGGACTAAAGGCAATCCTGCATATGTCTTATATAATTGGGAAAATCCAAATAAGATAGAAGCTTATGACCACATAGAGTTAAGAAATAATTTAAGACTAATACATTGAAGAGAGAAAACTGAAGCAAAAAACACTGTATATAACAGAACATTTTGAATAATATATAAAATTTTTATTCGTGAATTATATATTTTTTACTTTTTCTGTATCAAATTTCTGTAATGTGATACTTTACAGAGTTCAATGAATTTTTTGTATATTTTGTTTTGCAAAAATTTAAAAAAGCATCACCTTAATCACTCCTATATATTTTCTTATCTTATCATGCATTTAAATCAGTTAAAACTTTATCTTTTCTTAGCACTCATTAACTCAGTTCATATGCTTGATACGCTTGTGAATTGAATTTGTGATTTTTGTAACTATATTTCTTTTCATTATTGTAATATTTTTAGTTTTTCAAATGAGTATAAAACTTAAAATGTTTCTATGAATCATGTTTATTAAATATTCATAGGACATGTTTGAAACTTTCAGGGACTAATACATTCATTAAAGAAGAGCTTTCTGATGTCAGTGATGGAGCAGTTTCAGAAGAACATCAGGATGATATTCTCTCTGAGAGTTTAAATCAGTTGTGTCTTTTGCTTCTCTATTCTGATGTGGT